>JAGDQP010019696.1:0-34477 GCA_022664845.1 Lepisma saccharinum | reverse complement strand
GTTAATTAGTGATACTTTCAATTATTATTTTGTTAATCATGTTATTAGTCTGCGTAATTATCAGAGGTTAACGAAAATACTTTTTTTTTCACTAAGATGAAATCTTAAATGTAAAACGAATATGCTCATTCTTGCCATATAAAGTACCGTTTTTGGAATTTATTTTTCCCATTTTTTACGTCCATTTTGGGAATTTATTTTTCCATTTTTGGTGTTTCATTTTGCCGTAAACTCCGGTCTATAGTTATGCCACTAATTTATAATGTTATATAATAAACAAATAAATATAATATCTTCATGATTCTGAAATTGTACGCCGTTCTTAAGCTATGGATAACGCAAAACAGATCTACTGATACTGAATGGAGCAATCCTTGCTTGCAGGAGCATGAATTCGTAAAGAAACTAGTAATAAATCAAGGGGTTCGCTCCCTGCAAAAGGCTGGGCAACACTGCTTCAGGATATATGAGAAGACTATGACAGGTTGTTCAGAACCTTTTATTTATTAAATGCTTTTCTTTGATTATTAATAATCGTGTGCTGCTGACAAAATAGTTCTCCTACTTTTTTGTTGTTTTGAGGGAATTGGTTTATTGTGGTTTGTGGCTAAGTCTCATTTTTGTGGAAATATATACGTATCTTGATGTTTGTCCATTATCCTCTTCTTTTTCTTATGCTCACAAAAGGGGAGTTACTATTTCATTATATCCCATTTCCATAATGGCCAATTAGATTTAGCGTAGTGTTCTTGTAGATTCATTGGACAAAAACCGAACCATTTACGCAAGACCAAAACATTTTACAAATACAGCGACTGACATAGTTTCCTGGAAAGAAGTTCCATAAATGTAGCCAGTGTACCAAAGTTGCTTAGAATATGAAGTCTTTTCGTCTTCTATGTTCTAACTACTGAAACTAATGTCGAGTTTCTATCCAGGTGAGTTCTTCCACCGCTTTTTCTGCTTTTTTTCTCCTATTGTATTGATGCTATTGGCTTTCATACCTTATCTACTTAAAATAGGTTGTACTTAAGGAAATTAGTAGAAATAGTGATATGAACGTAGCTCCATTCTCTTGTCGAATTATAGCTAACTCCGAGCAACTAAAATTTCCTTTACTAACTTTATATTAGTAGTATGGAATGCGTGGGGCATTCTTATCATAGTTTCCACAGATGTGTTGTTCTAGTAGCTGGATTGTTCCCCACAAGTCACTAATAATACGTAAACGTTCAATCAATTATGTTCATGTTACATGAAAATAATGTTGGTATATGTTTATATAACGTTTTGCGAGCTGTTAGAAATCACACATCCTTTTAAAACTTTAACATATGGGACATTTTAAGAAGTATGGAACGTGGAATTTCAATAGTGTCGAAGTGAAATATAATTTGTAAATGGAAGGAAATGATAATCAAATATTTATTACCAATCTCTATTCCTATTTCGTGATGTGAATCTTCTTCATCTTTCTAGGTAGATAACATTATTGTAACTCAAGAGACCTTAATAACGGAGTAACGTATATATATTATGGAACAATACTTGAAGGAATCGTCTATACATGGTCTGAAACATATTGCACGCAACAAGAAGTCTTCAGTGCTTAGGTAAAATACTAAAAATCTAATGGACTAAATTTATTAAATAATGTAATTCAAATATTCTTTAGTATCACATACAACATAGAGCTCAGTATATGAAATGATGTTGTCTATTCCAAATATAATTGTTGCAAAATGTGATCAGAAAATTTCGCTCACACTACGAATATATGTTAATTTCTCCTGTCCTAATATGATAGTCATTTTTGTGTGGATCATAGTCAGGACAGAAGCCGGTAAACCACGATTTATATATATATATATATATATATATATATATATATATATATATATAAGCTCTGGCGTAACCTAGTCTGTAGCGCGCTTGACTTCAGTGCGAGTTGTCCCGGGTTCGATTCCCGGTCGGGGCTTAAAATGTTGGTGTTGACCCAGGATGTGAGAATTGGGGAGCTGCTGTGAATAAAAAAAGACAGTGGCGATCACAGTGAGAGATTCGGCTCTCCTCTCACAAACCGTCTGGACAGTGTGGGGCCATTAGACCAACTTATTCCTTCGGGGAGAGCCCTCAACCACTAGTGGACTGAATATTGCTGTGATATATATATATAAATAAATAATAAATCACAGCCATATTCAATCCACTAGTGGATGAGGCCTCTCCCCGAAGTGATATTCAATCTACTGCTCCCACGCTGACCAGACGGGTTGGGAGAGGAGAGCCGAAGCTCTCACTGTGATCGCCACTGTATTTAATTCACAGCAGCTCCCCAATTGTCCTCACGATGCTGGGTCAACACCGAAATTTTTGAGCCCCCACCGGGAATCGAACCCGGGACCGCTCGCATTGAAGTCGAGCGCGCTACCGACTAGGCTACGCAGGAGCTCATATCAAATCCGATGAGTATCATTCTGTAAACTTTGGGGAAACTTCGCAATCGGGGATAAAGGGGGTGGTGTTATATTACTTTTTATTTCTTAAATTCCTGGTGTTAACTCAGTATAGTTTCATTTTTCTCATATCCTGTCAACAGTTAAGATTCCAATTCATGTATATGTTATAAATAGCCATAGGAGTAACCATTAAGCGGAAGTTGATTTTTCCCCACGAACGCCAGGGTTGCCAACTGCCAATACAATTTACGAAATGTAAAATTTACAGTTCTTATTCTTTCACCTAAGAGTTTTAAAGAAAGCAATATTATCACTAGAAGCGGAATGAGAAAGTACTACATTTGACTTACATACGTACATTACGAAAATAATATATTCGAAACAATTCAAATATTCATTTCTTGTAAACTATTGGCAGTTTTCCTTGATTTTTTTAGAGCAGTATTAGGCGTAATTGCTTTTATAGACATTCTACTTGTTTCTCTTGCGTCATGTTTGCCAACTATTGCTGAATCAGGTATTTTCTCCTAGTTTTTGTCGGATTTTTTGGTGGTAATAAATTAAAAAAACAAGATACATGTTTAATATACGTAATAATTTTAATTTACTCTTCACGTCCTTTCAAATGAGCTATAAAGAATGAAAACAACAACTGTGGGAGCAAAATTGTATGATAAATTTTGCTTTCATATACGTTATATTTGCGGTACTCTAGAAGTGGTGTGGAAGAAGTCGTACAGAGTGCATTGGTGGAGTGTCAAAACTGCTTTCAGGACACAAGTTTACGTAAAATGTGAGAGCTTTTAGGATTTTTGGCGAAGAAGTATTACAAGATGTGATCAATGGACTTCTTAATGATTCTTCTATGGGTGATCTGGTTGAAATACAGCAGACCAAGTCAGAAGAAAATGAAACTCCGAAACTTTGGATTGATTGTTTGGTGAAACATATGTTTTTATAAGGATGACTTTTACTCGTGCAGAGAGAGAAAGCGATTTTAAGTTACACCTTTGGTCAGTAGAGTCAATGTTACCTAAGTTTTTCTTTTGCAGTAGGTCACATAAATTACGCTCGATATTTGTCTTACTATTTTAAGATCAATACAACAGCTGGCACCAAAAGTGTTTTCAAATTTCATGGCTGGTGAACGCGTAGTAAGGCACAAAAAGGGTGACTGGAATGGAATATGGACTGATTAGTTTATCGAAAGTCAGTTTATCAGTACATGAGGTTTAGTCACGGACTTGGTGGAGTAATTGGGTTCACCCTGCAGGCAATAACGTTGGCCATATGGGCTCATTCCTTCAACGTATTTGGGCAAATTCAGAAAGATATGGACGACATGAAGAAACTGGAAAACGGACTTCGTTTCCCATCACCAGGAGGAGGCAGGTACAGATATCAAGGCTGGCTGTGAAAATCGCGTAAAGATTCGTGAGTTTTTGTCCACGTGCATTGATCCCCTTGATAGCAATAGTCATCCACTTAAGGAGTTACTTAATATTGCTACTGGTCAGATTTTGTGTGACAGTGCACTAAACGTACAGAATGTCGTAAAAGTGCAAACACAACAGCTAACTGACTTTGTGTGTGAATGGCCTGGAAGATCGTACTTATGCTCGTACAATGGGCCTGCTTTCATTATCTCGTGATATTAATGTGGACCATGAATTAGCTCCAGTTCCAACTGCTCTGTTTAATCAGAAGGGTTAAGTGCGAGAAACCCCAAAATGTTTACTTAAGCAAACACTTGCTGAAATTAAATCTTGAAGATTTGTAGTAAGTAGGAATCAAACCGTCATTCTTGACAGTTGTGCAATGCTCTGACACGTATCATGGCAAGCACATCCGGCTACTGTAGGATTTTGTAAAGGCATTCACAGCAACGGTAGAAAGTGAGCTTAACAAGTCGATATTCTGCATGTAGTATTCGACAGATACTATGAGAACAGCATTAAAGCAACACGATAGAAACGACAACAAGGAAATTCAAGACAGTATAAACTTACACTATCAACTCCTTTACCGGAAATAACGTTAGTACTGACGTCAATAAATATCAAGAAACCACTCATCGCTAATGAACATTAACACAAATGAATCTCATAGGTTGATTATCACTGGACCACAAACATCCCCAATATAAGTTTGAGGTTGACTATGTGGTGAACCAACGACACACGAAGAAACTGACGTAAACAGAGTGCATATCTCTTAGGGAGGCTTAATATGATCCTGACCAAATTATACTTGTGAAGTGCGACGATACGGACTTACTAGTGCTACCTGCATACCATGCATATGTTCAGACTAAGCACGTCAATCGTACTGGATAAATGAGCTGGATCTAGATAGGTAATTGACATAAATGAAGTTGTAAGAGTGTACAGTTCGTATATTGTGAATATTCTGGCAGCCCATGATCTCACTGGCTTCGACACTACTCCATCTCTTAGTGGGATTGGTAAAGGTCTTATGTTGAATATTCTCTCTACAAGTTTCGTGGAACACTTAAAGCAGTTTACGATCCTAATGCACAAAAAAGTGTAATAGCAGAGCAGTGCGATATAATTTTAGCTCAGTTATACAGACCTGTGGAAGCCGTAACGAAAGGATTACGAACTCGACTCTGGAAGAGAAAGATGGCCAGCAAGATAATCACAATTATGCCATCTTTTTTTAAGTTTTCTCCTACTGTCGGTGCACTGGAGGAATATTATAAACGCGTTCATCTTCAGACAGCCATATGGAAATCAGCCGAACAAACTAATCCTCCTGATCTGAATCCAACCGACTTCGGATGGGGACTTTCGTCATACTCTGCAGGAGAATATGTACGTCGTATGTTGCGCACAAATACACTAATAGCGTCCGATTGAGTAGGGGAGTTAATTAGTTTCTCATGCACAACATGATGCTATCGCGTTTGTGCTTGTCGTACAAGATGATTTAAATGCACATCGTTCTGTACGTGCGAAAGTGACTGTATGAGTGAAATTGTGCAAGATCAATCACACGAGTGATGAAGAAAAGTCGACTACTTTACTCTGTGTGTTCATTTTCATACAGTTTTGTACTGCGTTTCTCTTTTCCGGAAACAAACCATGCTTATGGCTACAATTGGTTCCCAGATTATTTGAAACAAACCAGTTTATTTGATTTTCGTTTGCTGTACTGTGTTAAAAATATGTGTAAGTAGATTAGGATAAAAAATAATACTTTTTACGAATGAAAATTTTCTCATACGATTTTGCTCCTTCAATTGTTGCTTTCCCTTCTTTATAGCTCATTTGAAAGGACATGAAAATCCAATTAAAAATATTACGTATATTGCACATGTATTTCGTTTTTAATGTAGCTATCTATCACAAAAAAGGTAGGAAAAGATACATGATTCATAAATAGTTGGCAACCATTACGCTGAAGAAGGGAAGTAGAATGTCTACAAAACGAATACGCCTAATAATGTTCTAAAAAATTCCAGGTAAACTGCGAATAGTTTACAAGAAATGAATATTTGAATTGTTTCGAAAGTATTATTTTTGTAATGAATATATGTAAGTCAGATGTACTTTCTCATTCCGCTTATAGTGATTGAATTGATTTTGTTCAAACTTATATAAATAAATAAGGACTGTATATTTGAAATATATATATATATATATACGTATATTCTTGTTCCAAAATATTTTCTGTGTGAACGAGTGAAATATGTAAATGTTATTGACAGTTGGCAACCCTGAAATTCGTGGGGGAAAATCGACTTCAGCCCAATGGTTACTCCTATGGCTTTTTATAAAATATACATGGATTGTAATATTAACTGTTAACAGGAAGTGAGGAAAATGAATCTATACTGAGATAACACCAGAAATGTAAGTAATGAAAAGTAGTATAGCATCACTCCTTTTATCTCCTGATTGCGAAGTTTCTCCAAAGTTAACAGAGTGTCACTCATCGGATTTGAAATATATATATAAAGAATCATGGTTCGTCTAAAAATTGCCTCTTCTCTCCCCGACTATCAGCTATAAATTTTGCGTTGGTTAATTCGCAATGTTGAATACTCATTTCTACCAAAGAAACACTGAGAGTCACCATGCACAGGGAAGTCAATCTGTATAAATAATGATTATTGTAGATTTTCTTATCTGCTTAGACATTTCATATTCAGATCTATTAATGCCCATCATGAGAAAATTTATTACACCGAAGTTACAGAACAAATCATCAATAGAATCCTTGCGAAAAATAGTAATTTGTAGATATTCATTTATAAACTATTGGTACCGTACCTTAAATAAGGGAGCACAATTTATTGATTGATCGAATTACTCATTGTTTGCTCGTAATACAACAAGGAACAGTATTTGATACATTTATGGTCATATTTGTGGAATCTACTTAAAAGTGGAGCTTATTATCCAGACATCCCTTGTCCACAAAAATGTAAAATTTAGATATTGGAATGAGTTAGTTCATTTCATTGTTTTCTAACATATTAGCAAGGTTTAATGAATTCAGAACGACTGTAACATCATTTAATTATCAAAAGAACTAATTGTATAGAAAAACTAATTAACAGTAACAATTAAATAAATTTTAATTTTCGCACATTTTTTTTTTACAAATATGGAAAATGTTGGTATACTAAAATTTTTAGTACTTTTTCTAAGTACTACAATATTTATTCATTGCTGCAAATTTTCCCTAACATTGAAAAATGAGAAGTGTATTAAAAGTGTTATTTCTTGGTTTCTCAACACTTATGGATTTTGAACAACAGACGTTTTGATAATAAGATACACAAATAATATATTATTGAAATCAGCGGTATATCAAGCAATTGCGCTCACATGACAACATAACATTTATTATGTGATATTAGGCAAATTGCTCGTATTCATTAATAAGTAACACATCAGTAGAGACAATGATACAGTAAACGAAATAACGTTTACACAATTATTTATGACAGAAAGATTACTCATGTTGAGTGATAATATTAATAGCAGCAATAGAAGCGTTATTGCTAATCGTTGGTAGAAGGAAATTGCACATGTTTCAACATACTAGAATCTGGTTATGTGATATTGATCCTGTTCAAAATTTCTTTACGAGTGGAGCTAAGTGTTTGGAAGCTTAATCAGACACACTTCTCGGAGCAATCACAGACCTCAGGATCGTCATCAAACCGCAATTTGAGCTTTGAGGTTAATTCTCTGGTTTCCATCCATACCATTCTTCCTCCTCAACTAGACCAACACTTTGTTTTATGTATAAGAACACTAAACAGCAATCACTAAGATTAAACAAGTGATTAAATTTAAGAAGCAGTGATATAGAATAACAGACATTTGCACTTCATATAAAGAATACCTAACGAACTCATATACACTCTTCAAAGCAGTATCCTCAAAGCATTAGAGGAATCATTTATTCCGGAACTTTTTAAAATGATAGGGGTATTCGAGCTTGTTTGGGTATTTTTAATTATCACATTCTTTTGCACATGCATTGTATATTCTTGTGAGTGTTGTTTTTTTAGTTATCCTACGTGCAGATCTCATTCGGCACTTCACTTTTGAGGATACTGAATGCGCTCGTCAGCCTATATTAGACAGCTAGATATACAAATCATTCGAAGAGGTGATTCGCGTCTGTTTCCTAGAAGGATATCCTTAACAATCTTTGTGCACTCTGGAACTTCCTCAGTACAGGGGCTGCGATGCTCTCACGCCGCCTCCGTAAGAGAATGTTTTTACTAAGCCAAACTTAAATTATGCACTCACTAAAGTTAAAGTTAGAAATATGTAGATAATCAGTATGTGCCATGTTAGAAAAAGTAGACCAAAACATCTGCACGGACGGAAAATACTAGATTTTAAGTACATGGTACCTGAGCTCAGGAACGACCTGAATATTTCTTCAAGTTAAATTAGAATAATATACAATTGAAACTGAATGGATACAGCTAATGAATGCATGAATAAATACTAAATGAAGACAAATCATTTACAATTTTTGGTAATCGATATTATTTTCAAATGAATGCATGAATAAATACTAAATGAAGACAAATCATTTACAATTTTTGGTAATCGATATTATTTTCAAGCATGCTAAACTCTAATAAACAGTATAATTATTTGTTAATTGCAGAGTACTATGGAAAGTGGTTTTCACAATGTGCATTGCATTATCTACTTTAATGGCTTCAGAAACATGGGCAAGGTATCAAAATAATCCGACAGTTATTACTGTTCGGAAAACTACACCGTTTACGGTATATCCAGCACCTGCCATGGTAATGTGTCCTGCAGAAGGTTTCCATTCTTCTACAATGGACATATTTATAGAAAAGTAAGTTTAAAATCCATAAAACGCCTTAATTAATTTGCTTCTCGTTATTTACACATTTCCATCATAACAATTTATTCGAGATACTCACAGTAAATATTTAATTGTACGACGAAAATATGTTTGCAAGTCGGACGATACTATTAATTAAGAATCTGCCGCAAAATGTTCCCATATTTTATTGCACTATTTTAATGGTTCCGCATTATTGTGACGTCAACCAAAGAAGGAAAAATGTTAATTGCATTTTAATTATTTTATTTGGGGGTTTATATTTTAGAACATGGCCCCTTGACGATTATGAGAGCACACTGCTTTTAAAATCCACAAACCACTTTCACAGCCGGCGGGATTCGTACCCATATCCTCGTGGAACCTGGTGAGAACATTCCAGGAAATGTTGAGTAACGATGTTGGCAGACTAATATGCAACGATTAATAGTGGCATTGATCTTTCTATTTGGGACAGAATCTTAGCTTAATTGTTATATTGAAATTTGCAGGATGTTGTTACAGGCAATCGCTTGAGAAAGTGTTCGGACTCGAAGCACGTCATGCTTACTTACGCCGAATCACTAGTCTATAAAACATGAGCACACACTTTTCGTACCTCCAAAGTCTTAGGAAGCATCTGAATATATTTGAAGATAGATTTTCTAATAATATGGGTATTTCCCAGTAATATCATACATCCAAAGTCTTAGGAATTAAATTTATTTTAAGGTCTTTAGGCAACTATGGCTCAGGTGATGATGAGATAAATTGGTGGAATGAAGGAACTTGGAGAAAACGGACCAAACCCGAGAAAATCCACGTGCACGGTGTTTGTCCGTCACAAATCCCATATGGCAATAGCTGGGATCGATCCGACGACCTCTAGCGCAAGAGGTGAGCGCTCTCCCAACTGAGACACCGCGGCCCTTCCAAAGTCTTAGGAAGATTCTGAATATACTTGAAGATTGATTTTCTAATAATATTGGGATTGCCCAATATTATCGTACCTCCAAAGTCTTAGGAGGCTTCTAAATGTATTTGAAGATTGATTTTCTAATAATATGGGGACTGACCTGTATTGTCCTACCTTCAAAGTTCCAAGAGTCATCTGAATGTATTTGAAGATCGATTTTCTAATAATAGGAGGATTGCCCAGTATTATCGTACTTCCAAATTCTTACAAGGTTTCTGAATATATTTGAAGATTGATTTTCTATCATATTGGGACTACCCATTATAACGCATAGTCTTGAAGGAATGCTATTTTTTTTTAAGTTTTATAGGAGCAAAATATAAAATTGTGTCCTGTAAAGCCCATAATTTTGGAATTATATATCAAGTCAGATTTGTACCAATTAATATACATATAAAATAATGTTATATAAACATATAGTTTTAGGGAGTGCGTCGTTTTCAGACCTGAGCCTAATATTAACTAATGAACTATCAATTTCACTTATGATTATGCTCTTCTGTGGTCTAACAAGATGTCATCGCGATTTGTTTGATTGGATGTCCTCGTTACAAGTTATAGTAAGTAGCGTATTTGCTACATTCAGTAGTTACTGAGGTATTTCACACAAAATGAAATTTAATTTTTAAAAATTGTGCTACAGTAGTCAGCTATATTTGTTTCTTGTGCAAGCTTGCGAATGTCGAACTTCTTGGGTATTTTGCGCCCTGCGTTCTCTCAGATATTCTTCTTCCTCTACTTAACCTCCAGATGCTGACTGTAAATCAATTTCATAATCTTCCTCCTCGAGATCAATATCGGAATCATTTGAGTTAACAGCATCCAATACATTCAGCACTATTTTCCGATTCGTTATATAATTGATAAAAAGCAATAGCAAAATCCCTAGGAACAAACTAAAAAGAGTACTATTTTCTATTTTCATATTAAATCTTCACCGATTATAGTTTATAGTTAATGAATCTTTATTACAAACATAGCTTCCTGGAAACAGTGTCCAATTGTAAATAAGTGACACGTTAGCCAAGCGTAGGACAAAGAATCATAAGATCATATATGCGGATTGTATTATTACTGTATTGTCGCATTGTTGTTGAAATATTTAAAGATAACTTCTGTACACGGCAATTAAAAGTTTATTGTTTAATTTGATTAACAATAACATTCTATGTTAATAATGCTGTGGACATTTACCTTACCTTCTGTGCAGAGGTGAAACTACGGGGGCCATAGGACGGAAGTGTCCCCAAAATAGTGTATTTGCCCCCCTCAAAAGAAAATTGGGAAAATACACTAGATATATTAAGGTATACTTCGTACACGATAGCTGTGGCTATTGCATGTGAAATATTCTAGATTGGCTGCTAAAGTGCTTTCAAGTTTTTTAAAAAATAATTGTATCCCTTTCAAATGCAAACTAGGGAAGACCGTTCAAAATTCTTTTCATTGATATCGCCAATAAAATTTCAGAAGTGTTGAAAAGCTATTGCATACACTAAGGGACAATAACAATTGGAATACAGGTATTTATTACAGACGCTCAGAAGCCAACCTAATGAATGTGGTATGAAATGCACTTCTGTGTAACATGAAATCAATCATGAATGATCATTGTTTCTTTTAGGTATGTTAGTAGAGTGGGGTCACCTTGTCTCAAATTGGGCACCTTTGGCTCAAATTTCGGAACCAGATTTAGTTACCTTTTCGGAAATAGGTTTAATTACTTTTTATTCTCTTTTACGGCCCTGATTTTTAATTGTAAAAAGTAGTATTATTTTGTAAAAGAGTATGAACTCTTTTTCCAACCTCTATGTAACATGGCAGAAATTACGCCCTTCAACACTATGAGAGGTTATGACCCATTTTCCCAACCCCTATTTAACATAGCAGAGATACATATAGACACACACACACACACACTATTTAATATAGCAGATAGGCTACTCCGTGAACGTATTTAACATAAAGATTAACGCTACTTTCCAACCCCTATTTATGAAAGATTACAGCACTTTTTTCAACCCCTATTTAACATAGGTTACGGTATAACCAGGGTCTGATAGCCCCAACTACCTAATTCCAAAGTTTGGTAAAGATAGGAGAAAAATTTTGCAAAAGGACCACATTAGGCCCAATATCTCCGAAACGGTTGAAAATATCGGAAAAAATAAATCTAGAAACACCCCCATTATGGCAACCCACTTTCGTTTCTCATCATAATCTACCTAATTCCGAAGTTTGGTAAAGATAGGACCAAAATTTGGGCAGGTAGGAACCGTTAAGCTCCCATATACCACGGCTCGTAGTCTTTAGCAAATACACCACGATTGCGAGCAAAACGTAACCACCTATTGCATGTTCTGTAGGCCTTCAGGGCTCATAGTCTCTTACTCTGGATCGTGGTTCCTAACTCCCCCATATTTTGATCCAATCTTTACCAAGCTTCGGAATTAGGTAGATTATGATGAAAAACGACAGGGGTTGCCATAATGGGGGTGCTTTTCTATATTTTTGCAGCCGTTTCGGAGATATTGGGCCTAATGTGGTCCTATTGCCAAATTTTGGTCTTATCTTTACCAAACTTCGGAATTAGGTAGTTGGGGCTATCAGATCCTGGTTATGCCGTATCCTATGTTAAAGAGGGGTTGAAAAAAGTGCCGTAGTCTTTCATAAATAGGGGTTGGAAAATAGAGTTAATCTTTATGTTAAATACGTTCACGGGGTAGCCTATCATGTTATGTTAAATAGTATGTGTGTGTGTGTCTATATGTATCTCTGCTATGTTAAATAGGGGTTGGGAAAATGGGTCATAGATTTTCATAGTGTTGAAAGGCGTAATTTCTGCCATGTTAAATAATGGTTGGAAAAAGTGCTCATACTCTTTTACAAAAATAATACTACTTTTTGTAGAATTAAAAATAAGGGCCGTAAAAGGGAATAAAAAGTAACTAAATCTATTTCCAAAAAGGTAACTAAATCTGCTTCTGAAATTTCAGCCAAAGGTGCCCAATTTGAGACAAGGTGACCCCACTCCACTTATGTTATTGGGAGCTTTGGCCCCCGGAGGTTTTCAACCACTCTCCCAAAATAACTACTCTTAACACTTGTATTATTCATACATAGTGTTGTAAAAAAAAATTGTGAATTTTTTTGATCATTTTTTTTCTATTATTTTAATGTTGTTTTTAAAATGTCGTTTTGTTCACACATCAAGTGATTAAATGTTTTACGCTGCAGATAATCAGTGAAATCAGCAAGATTAGAGTTAAGCTTTCATACATTAATCCCATTGTACTTTGCTTTGTTTTCCTGTAAACTTACGAGGTAAACTATGCAATGATTTATGCATGCATTCACTGCTACATTTCATAATTCCTTTATCTTCACTCGGGCAAAAATAAGGAATTAACTAAGGATTTATGGACTGAAATTTTTGGTATAGTCTGTATTAAAATACGATTACACTTCTACAGGACAAAATAAATATTTTTAATTATAGTAAGAATTTAAATTCCTAGAGATAATACAACTTTACTATAAACTGAAAAACTGCGAATTCTTACCGAAATGTGCTCTCGTCTATTATATGCAATACATTAATTTGTAATTACAGTATTATTCAAGAAAGGTAGTATCTATTTTTTTTTTCATAATTAACGTCCGCAAAAATCAGTTATTTTTAGCTCAAAATTGCGGAAAATAATCTGCTTTGATTCAAGGACAGAGATAGATGTTTATGGTTTCCATTGCATTGTTTATTTGAATTTGATTTTCATTTTTAAGGCCTTTAGGCAACTTTGGCTCAGGCCGGAAGGATGATGATGAGATGAAAGTGGATGCAAATGGGAGAACCCAAAGAAAACTAACGCACACGGTGTTTGTCCACCACAAAACCCACAGTGGGTGAGCAGGGATCGATCTGACGACCCCTAGTGCCAGGGGTGAGAGCTCTGCCAATTGAGCCACCGCGGCCCATTAGTACATTGAGTTTCACTATAAAAAATACACTGGGCATTGCTTCCTCACTCATTGCTTCCAGACTCACCCCATATTGTGAGAATAAATACAGATAGAGACAGCGTAACAAAAAATATTTGATGTTGTATGCATATTTTAAAAGAGTTGTATCAACACATAATGAATACTCTTGTAAGCAAGCAAATACATATAGATTTATTTTAATGCGTCAGTTACACTAGGGCCCTGAGTACTATTATTTCAAAGCATATCATAAAGCATCGACCTCCCACGGCTTGCTCTCGCTTTTTTGAAAGTATACGAAAAGCTATCGGCATGTATCGGTATTGGGTCAATTTGCAAAATTGAATTTTATATGAGGGTAGCAACGCTAATATCTGGGTGCTTGAGTACAGGGGACAACCATAGTATGTTTCAATTGTGTAGAAATTCTGTACCTATAGCTTGATGCGGTTACATCGAACTGAGTGGAAGTAGTAAATATTTAATTTTCAAAATTGGTTGTCAAACCTGTCAACTGTGGGACCTGAAGTACCTCTATGACGCGTTGCAGTACGCAAATATGAAGTTTGGTCCTACTATATTCAACGATATGGAAGCAATTACAAATTTTATTTTCTAAATTTGGTTGGCAACACGACAACTGCGGCAACGGAAGTGCCCACTTGAAGTGTCCCAGTACCTAATGCACATGCCAAAATTAGTGTAAATCAATGTGAATACACCCAACGCTAAAAAATGATTGTGCCTGAAGTGCCTGTATGACCTATCCCACGTAATGAGCATGTGTGTCAAATTTAGTGTAAATCAATGCACGCGTGTAGATAACGGTATTTCTATGTTGAATTTTGAAATAGGCTCGCAACACTGGCAACTAAGCTGTTTGAGGTCGGGGACACCCAAAACTTTCTTCCATTGCGTTGAATGATGTTTAAGCTACGTTTGTGGCAGATACGGCATAGTTGAAACTTTTCTCTAAATTATTTTTAAGTTTGCAACAGTGAAAGCTGGGCAATCCAGAAAGTCTCACATATACCAAAAAGGATTTGTAATCTCGGGTTTAATTTCTGATGTATTTCTTTTTTAAATTACCTACATAAGAGTAATTCTTGCTTAAAGACACGTTAGCAGTATTACAAATTGCTCCTCTAAAAAAACATTAAAAAAAGAAGAATTATGTTCTTTTTTCCAATAAATAACGGAAGTTTAAGAAAAACGAGTTTCTTATTTACAACACTGCTTATACATATACTGAAATACGTATATAATAGGGCATTCTGCAATGTTCATGTTATTTTTACGTTAACTACGGAAATACGACATATTGTTAAGTAACATTCTTATTGTTTTATATTTTAGTACATTGGAGCTGATATACATTATTTATATTTTTCGTGGGATACCTCCGAATGAAATCTTATGGAAGTATACGCTGCGTTCAATTAGCTCGGAACTATAGAAATATTTATCAGTCCAACGGAAGTGTTGGACTTCACTTCAATAAATTACAATTTAGTACATATATGAAAAGTATACAAAAAGATGGTGTCGCAACAAACCTCTTAGTAAAGTTCAATCCAAATGCGCAAATAATCTACAAGTTATAGTGTATTTTAGAATATGTATATTTAATATGGAAGTAAATGGGATATTTAAACATGAGAATGCATATTTCGAAAAATCGGAATTCCTGACATCACTGCTTATTTTCTTCCACTCTTCATTTAATTATTGCATTTGATGAGATACAAAATACGATAGAGTCTCGTTTAACCGAATTTAATGGGACCAAAGGCGATTCCATGAAACAAAAATTCGGTTAAACGGGAATCATTGTTTGATACAAAAATCAAAAACTTTCACTGCCGGATGTTTAAAATACAATTTACTATTTCATACGTGCACTAAATGCACATTTTAATGAACAACACAAGATTCAGATTGCCGTACGTCTTTAGCCGTTATCAAGTGTACTGTTAATACATTTTTTTAATATTTCATTTAAATTGTTGCCACACCATATTTATTTGTTTGTTGAAAATTGTATTTGTTATTACTTTCTACAGTTCTATTCATATTGATGACCTTTTTCTATTCTTGGCTTAAACTTCCACATTCGTTTTCATTTTCATTATTTGCTTAATAGCAAATGCGTTATCCATCTCTAATCAACGTTTCTGCTTGGCCCTTAGCTCCTGTAACAAACCTAATATTCCTGTCATCTATACAGTGAGCTTCATCAATTATTTCCTCCTGATTTCATTGGTTTAATATACCTTAGATACTCCTCGAAACTTTTCTTTATATGTCTTTGATTTTGCCTATATTAGTTGTTGGTAGTTATATTTAATTTGATGAGTTCTTGAATTAAAAAATGGATCTATAAAGTACGTGTAAAGCCAGACAGTGCACGTCCTAACTTCTTGTCTGGCTTTGTTGATATTTTGATATTATATTCTTTGAAAATCCTTCTTACTTTATTGGTAATTTTCGGTATATTCGGAATTGATATCAATTTACTTTCCTCCTTCCAGGTTCTTCTGATCTTGGTTTCCTTCTCTTTTCAGCTTCTACTCCTTCATGAATATTTATTATAACCGTTTTGTACAGTCAATTACTCTATTTGTTTCCCTTGCCCTTATTTTGTATTACAAACGCTCATTCCTCTTGGTGTGAAATTATATTACACATTACATTTTGTTGCTGAGAATGATTAGAGGTACCGTGTATGTATATTGCGCGTTCTATCTTTTCCTCACATAAATCTTTAACGAATTCATATTTACTTTTTTAAATCCATAAGTGAAGAAAATGAATGCATATTTCAGTTTATTTTTCATCATTATTTTTATATTCGGAACTGTTGAATTCTAGAGCTGCATCAGTACTTTCAAACCATTTCCTTTTTATACGTGATTCATATGTCGTCCACATAATATTAAGATATTTTCTGAATGTTCGTATAGTTTGTAGTCTCCTGTCTGATATCAGTTGCTTCTCAAAGTATTCAATATAAGATATAACAGTAGCATTAGGCTTCTTGTGTGAAAGTTTAAACTAAGAATGGAAAACCGTTATTAATATTTATAGAAAAAAAGAAAACAACAACGTTTTCACGAAAAAAATAAATATGATCTGGCAATAATAAAAAATCGAATATTTATAAAAACAGTAACAATTAAAATAATTATCTTAATAATACACCTGATCATGGCTACACACGTAGGCGAAACGTTGTGTTCGGCATTAAAAATGTGTATTTAGTATGCGAATGAAATAACAAATTGTGTTTCAGGCGTTGAGCCGTGAAAATTTGATTCTTGTTTACATCATATATGTACGGCACGTGACGATGATGTTATTCAAAGAGACTTAGAAACATCATGTTTTAGATACCGTAGTTTAGCAGTACCATACTAATGTTAAAAGAAAAAATATTTTTAAATTAAACTAATCATCTTTTCGATATAGGTCCACTACAATTATGTAATACTCTGATATGATAATATAAATACTATTCTGCACGTTTACTAATAAATGCAAGTATTTTTCTGACAATTTGTTCTTAATTGAGATGATATATCAAATGTATCCGCAAACTACTAGCACCATAACTATATTTTTATTGACAATTGACGATTCAGTTAATCGAGACTCTTGTTTATATTAAGAAACTGAGAAACATCGAAGTGAAAATACGTATGAAAACTCCCAACAAAGAACGTCACTTGAAAAGATCAAAGCTACTTTTTCCATATACACCAGAATTTCGTTACGTTTTACCTTAAAGGTTATTCATACTTATATTAAAATTCCAGCATTAGTATGTTTCCGAAATCAACTGGGAGTTTTGTTATATAGAACTAGGTCAATGTGTAGGTTTGAGAATTATGAAGGAGGATGGTGTATCTGACAAGTATATTTGGTCTAAATGAATAGTGGAAGCTTTAAGATGACTACTAAAATCATCCTCGTTATATTTTTACATAAAATTATATGTTCTCTAAATACGTATGTAAATTCTCTATCCAGAGCAATTAAGAGGGGATATCAAATTATTCAAGCATTTACAGAAATTCTTCAACGAATTAAACAAACAGCAAAATTAATTGAGATAGAAGAGGCTGGTGAAACACGTCCACAAAATTCTACAATGTCTTCAATGGACACAGATAAGTGGCAATCCTTCTCTAACGAGTCATGTTCTTTGCTTCAGAGAGTCGAGAGAAGATGATATTAATACGTCAAACAACTCAGAGAAAAGCACCTTGTCGCACATTGGCTAGATTCCTGATTCAGTATGTACCGTATGTTCTAATATGTTATGCTATACAGTAGTTGATAGCTCTAGATGGAAACTAATTGCAATTGCGCCCTTTCCATCAGCGCTTAGTCTGTAAAACCGTACATCGTGACGTATTTCCTTGGCAGAAATGTTTAGCAAAGCAGGACGAAGTGCTATAATATATTTTCTCGGTTTGTCTTAGAAATACGGTGATCCTTCAAACTATGGTCTTGATTAAAAAATGTAAAATAGTAACGTTCTCGAACTTACTGAATCCCTCAGAGTTTACCTTGCTACGGCAATGTAAATCTTGTACATTATTGTTTTATATTAGAGAGGTAGTCAAAGTAATATTATTACATTCATATATGTCGATTACCATAAGACATGCTATACATTTTATACTTAATTATTTTTAATACCCAAATAGATCTTATTACAGTTTGACTTAAAACAAATGTTTGTTTCATTCTGCAGAAACTTTGGGACTGCGAGCGAAGATATGAAACAGCATTACAGAGTGCTCCTACGTACTGTAGCAAATATCAATGGCTCAAATATAATAAACATGTCTAAATATAACTTCCAATACCTTGAAAACATCTCGCTCAAATCGGCACAGACCATGGTAAGATGTCCCTTCCGAACATGTATAAAAAGCTAAAACAGATAGTAATAACAGTACATGTATCAATTAATCTAATATGAAAATTAGTACTTATATCTATAGAAAAAAAAATATTTTTGCTAGAAATTGCTGTTCATCATTCAGTTGATGTGTCCTCTTATGGATGGCATAATTTACGTTTATAACAGGTGTCTAAAAGTATACTAATATTTCTTCATATTTGCTCAATGGGTATGAAATTGTGAACATTTTCCTCTGATTTTTAAGATGCAGAATCTTTTAATTCCTTCTCGAATTTGTTGCATACAATTACGAAGTGGTCAATTTTCACTTGTTGTGTTTTCTACCGTTGTTTTAAAATCCTTTCTTACCTCTTCGTATTTGAAATATCCGCGTCTCTAGATATTGTCACCAAACTATGTTTCTTATGGAACACACGTTGCGAACTACATTAATTTGGTGGAGAAACAATTAAAACTCGCTTAGCATGACATACGACCTGGAACCGTATTTTATCTAATGAGGTTCTTGATGAAACATAATACATTGGCTTAAAATTTAAACAAATTGACAAGGAAATTAATTTAAAGATCTTTAGTTGTAGTTTGGATGATACCTAGATGCAATGTGTTTGCTCTCATGGCCAGAATACCTTAGTTATTTTTCGTGATATATATATTAATAATTATACTAAATTTACACTCTATCAACACACACCTTAATGCTCAATATTCAAAATTTAGTATTCCTTAATCGCATTCAGTCATATCGAGTTATAAGTTTCAAATGTTGCTAATTTGCTAATGCAAGATGATGGTCTAGAGAAGATTACTCGGCTCTATGTTTTACAAGGAGGTGACAGGTACTCGATAACAACACTGTATCAATACACCTCTAGCAAGTATTGATCTGAAACTGTTTGTATGTTGTCTGAGCTGATAAACTGTTCGGCGGAAATTTTTGAGTTTGAGAAATCTCAGCAAGGCATTAAGGCGTAGGTCTGTCATGAAGGAATCAAACTCAAGGCATATTAACATTTTTTAAGGAATAATAACTAAGTATCAGAAGTTAACCATAGTGTCCTGGGTCTCGAAGACTAATCTCAAAGAACATATGCCTCAACTAATTCTTCCAAACTGGTCTTTACTACTCGATATTCAACATTTGGTTCTCAGAAACTAGCCTCGAGTTTCACTGATCTCCTTTCATTTGCAGTCGTGTTCGGATTGAGAATCTGGCCTTCCACTCATTAATACGCTTTACTCATTGTCTCACAGTAATGAATCAGCTTGTGCATTAGTTGTCATGGACTCACTCAATGTCTATTGATACTTCAGGATGAGAAAATATATAAAGCGCAGATGTATCTCTTCTTGTTATTTTGGTTGGCACATACTTACAGGATTATGTGATCAGTGGTAGAAAGTGTTCATCGTAAATGCAAATATATCTAGGTACAAGGAGACATTATGGATGTGTCATATGTATTACGCATATAGTCGCGTGAAAGAATGTTCAAATTATCAAAACCCTCAAGTACTATGGGTGGCTATAGTTACGCAATTACTGTGAAAGGATTTCTGAGACCGCTTTCTAAACCGGCATTGCAAAATTAAGCAGGAGCATTTTATTTGTTCTTTTCTATTGGCCATAGGCTTATTTTCTGTTATTTCTTTTCAACTTTATGTTCCTTAGCTGCACCACTGACAGTATCACAAATTGCTTCCTACATCTTACATCAACTTCACTATCAAATTCGTCTTTATTACTGCTTGAGCCTGTGAAAATTTCGAACATACCTGAGATTTCGAGTTTGTAGCCTGCTCTTATGGTTGAATTATCTAATCGTTTAACTTTCAATTCAAGTTGTTTTGATCCTTTGCTTTCTCTGTTCCCGATGCATTAACTGTCGCTCACTTTTGTGATCACTAATTGTGGTCGCTGTCACATTCCGCTTCTCTGTAAGACCTAACATGCATTATGTTGGTGTTTCTTCGTCTATCTACTAATACGTGATCGATATGGTTGACAATTTCGCCATCTGGAAATGCCAAAGTGTATTTTTGCATGTCTTTGTGCACAAATAAAGTGCTTTTACTAGTAGTCTTTTCGAGGTAGCGAAAATTATCAGTCTTTCTCCATTGTTGTTAGTGATTAATGAAGGCTGTATTTGCCTATAGCAGGTCTATATTTTTCCTTTATACCAACCTTAGCGTTGAAATCACCGAACGTAATCGAAGACCTGAATTGCTAAAAATCCTAAATCCATTGGTGCTTTTTTTTTCAGGAGGAACGAAACATTATAATACTGAATGTTTGTGTTTGGAAGGGCTTTTTTTGTTATATGTCTTATTAATCATTTTCTTTTTTGTCCCTCCTGAAAGTTTCAGTTGCATGGAACAGAAATATCAATGTGAAAAATACGTATGTATGTCAATGTACTTCGGATGTCTTCTTTTTAATTCAGGGACGATTATTGTATTCAGATAAGTATTGTTACATGTTCAAAGTGTAAATGTGTTACACTTTATGTATGTATGAAGTAAATTGTATTTCTCAAAATATGTTACATATTGTAAGGGTGAATATACTGTAACAATGTATAAATTTGAAATAGTTGCTAACTACTCTACATAGCATACATTTATTATGGCATGTAATTACAAAGGAATAAGTAGGACCCCCTGAAGAAAAGCCGTTTTCATACATTGCTGTCTTTAATACAAAAAAATATATATTTTTTATCATGTTCTATTTCTTCTTCTGCGGGCCAACATGGCATTCCATCCATTGTTAATATTTGAAGGGAGGTATAGAAATTTCGTCCTTCTGGTGAAATACTTCACTAGACGATTCAGTTTTTTTTCTTTAGCTTTTCGGTCTTCATTGGCAATGCTGAAGGATATATGGGCCACTGCGAAAGGATACATTTTCTGAATAATTTCTTTTTAAATAATACATCAAAAAGTCAGAACCTCCTATGCAGTTATGCACTTGAGCGAGAGATGGTTAAACCAAGATCTTCCAATTAAGAAAAATGCAGTCAATTCCCAGCATATGTAGGGGTTCCTGCGTTTGTGTTGCTTAATTAGGCGCGTGAGTGAGAGGTGTCACCCACTTACCAAAACGTATATAGCGTAAGGAGTACAAATTTTATTCAGATCATGCAGTATTTTATTCTTTACTTTTTCACTTATTTGACAACAATGTTAATTACAAATTACTTTTATCTTAGTGTGTACTGTAAGTGAACATTTTTTTTCTCATAATAACTAAACTGATTCCAAGCAAGTTACACAAATATCTTTGAGATGTTCTCCACACATCCACATCTTACATTTTAAGCACCTCTCCCTTCTAGTATCATCCCTTCCACTTCCACAGGTATACGAATATGCTCTGGAAGTTGACGGTCTCTCTAGATCCACTGTTCTCTCTTCCTAAACATCAAATAAAAGTAGACCCCTCCAGCTTACTTCAACTGGAACTTAAGGAATAGAAAATCAACGTTCCATCTAAGGTTAATTCATTTCCCAGGCGATATCTCCCAAAAAGCTACTGCGCGAGAGTTGAAGTGAACTTGTATTTTATTACAGATTGTATTAATTGTACATATATTCAAAAGATCAAAAATATATCCATGGGTCACCTTCTCGTGGACCTAACATCAATTTTTTAACACAATTGATCCACCAGATCGGCTCCAATTATTGTACGATTATAAAATATAATAATTTCAGATATTTTCTCATCTCCATCGTCTTCATCAATTGCATCATCATGATGCATAGTTGATATAAGGAGTACAGCTTCATTTTTCTTTGCACAGTATGACACAAGAGTGCACTTGTTACAGAAATCAAACAGAATCTGTCTCTGCTCTTGCTTGGAAGCTCTTGTATATTGATCTCTTATCTTGCTTTTCTCATCATCCCAACATACGTGAGTTTCTTTAATTTCAACAGTGTTTCAGCAAAATCCGGGCAGCTGAACCAGTAGTCACTTCTTATATTCCTATTTGTTCCAAAAAAATATGTGCCACTAATCTCAACACAATTTCGCTAGCAGCATTACTGACACGAAACATTCTTTCAGGCTGTTGTCCGACATATGATTCCACATTAATTAAACAGCCAGTCTTAGCATAAACAAGATGTATTACTTTCAGTCCATATTTTGCCAGTTTGCTGGGAATGTGCTGCCTAAAGGGACAATTCCTCCCAAAATACAAAGCTGCTCATCTCCTCTTAGATACTCACTTGGATAATCAAAATATCTAATGTACACACCATAAGTTCAAAACTTTTTTCTGATTGGAGATAGTTTATCCTGCACCCGCTGATAATTATGAATATTTACATTAACGAAACGAAAACATCACTAAAGGAAGCTCTTCTCACTCTTTGTAAGAAAACAACACTCCAACCCTTGATTATTATAATTATCCCACAGCTGCTTCAAGTTCGTTTTTAAACGACGCATTATACCAATTACATAAAGAAATATATTATTTCCATGTCATCTGTCAAACTTGTATCCATTTCTCTGATAATCCTTGAACGAAAAGAAAAAATAATTTGTAATATGTCGTCATCAAGTTACAATTTTAATGGTTCTATTGGAGTTCTGACAGAACGGGCCCTAGCCCTTCTTCTAGGAAGTAGGAAGACGAATAATTAAGTTCTGCTGGAGTGCGAACATTTTTTGCGAAGAATTCTTGGGTTCCATCTTGTTTCATGATCCTATCCATAATAAAATTTAGGATATATGGATATATCTTTATAACTGGATAAGATAACTGGATATACTTTTATCACTTAATTCAGACGAATAGGATATATATTCCTCATCACTCGCCTCTTGTTCCGATTTGGTTTTATGGTCACTTACAGTCACATGATCAATTTCAAGTTCACGTTCATCAGAACACTTCTCCGTATCCTTCTCTTCCTCCTCGAGATACTGAAGAACAATATTCGTGTATTTGTTTTGTCCGTCTTCCGGCGTTTTGATATTTTATTGATTATGTGTGAGCGCGCGGTTGACAACTTACTGTCATCCAAATACACTACTGCAGGGACAATTCAATTCTTCCAACCTAAGGCGAAAAACAGAAATACGTTACTGCCACCACAACAAACACAAACAATCAGCGTTCATCTACTGAAAAAGGAGACTGCAATAATGTTGGAAACTTGCGACAAATATCAGTGGGAGACAGTAGTCACCCACGCAATAACTGAGGGTTAAAACAGTTTGCACCATCGGGTACGTGTCGAAACGTACAATAGTCTTTCGTTTACGAACTCCATATTCTGAACCGCCTGAAGGAGATTATTTTTAATTAAGAATCCTGTTCCGAACTTATATGACTGTGCTACCCCGTAGTAGAATGTGTATTTACCCTGTTGAATGCTATCCTGACCCACCCAAAAGACTTCTCTAATATACAAACCATGAAAGAATTTAGTCTTCTTAACATTTCCACTTAGCTACATCTTAGCCGTCCTAATTTTATTATTCTCATAATATCGGGCAACCATAAATTATGTACAGTTATTTATTCATGTACAAGTCTCATCCATTCTCCAATCTCTTCATTCCGTTCCAGCTGGTATACCTTTCCCAAAACGTGTTTTTTCGGGCACAGAATTTGCCATAAAACACCGGGTTTAACTTCAACTTTCGCAACTGTAATATATTACCGGGAAATTCACGATTGAGATTTCAGGGATAAATTCAATATAAAAAAATTACTATGTAGTGCATTTTTATCGTCCCCTATTAAATCTGCATCATCCGCGTATACAAACACTTGGCTTAAAGCATTCAATGTTATCGCCTTGTTTGTATACATTTATTTCTTGAATCATATACCCTAACCCAAAGTTAACACTAGTACTGACATGGCATGTTATTTCAATACGCTGATAATTTTTCAACTGTGTGAGATATTATTTATTACCTTACGTATTCTGCTTATAAGATACATATTTACTAGTTGTAAACGATTTTATTTAAATTCCAAATTGTATAAGAATATTGTATAATTTTCCCTTTGATATACGTGGAGAAAAATAAAATTTGGAATTTTCTTCCTTTTTCCCCCTAAAAAGATTCCATATCAGGCCAAAGTAAGGCATGAGAAAAATTAGCTCGATTTAATAATATTAAATACTGCCCCAAGCGGCCTAAAATTTAGAATGTATTTTCAGTATAAAATATATTGTAAAATTCTTCTATACACAGTTATAGCTTGGAAACGGCTGAAGGGGATGGGACCATATCTTGCATAGAGGTAGTCTAGGGGGGCGTTTGGAATCAATTCCTATCTCCTAAATCCTACTCCCTTCGGGTAGGAAATATTGAAGGTACCTTCATTTCTTGCTCTTGAAGGAAATGGTTTCGTACGTCCTTCGACAGGCGTGACATCTGTTGATAAATGTGAGAAGATATCTTAACTTCCGTTATTATGTCCATACGTCGATTGTTACTGTAAACATATAGAAAAAATCGCAAAACACATTTGTTCCTCTATAGTAAGAATTACAGGACGCACAACAATAAATTAGTATGACTTCAAAAAATACATTTGGTTGGAATGTAGCGTGTTATGTTCGCCAGACCTTTTGGATCGAATGTGAAACCCAAATTGGTGAGTGTGTATTTAGCTTTTCACGATTTGCTCTATTTAACGTAAAATATCTAATGCTTTTGTAAAGTTGGAGAGGTAGCATCTCCCTATCGGTGCTCTGGCGGAATTACTAGCTGCAACATACCTTCACATGTAAAAAGCAATGCATCCCTGTGTGTTGCGTTTAAAACAAACTGATGTGTAATGCTAACGTGGCTTTATATTTATATACAAAGGTCCAAATAACCTTTCAACATTTTTGAATTACCGAGAAAGAAAATCAAATGACAATGGTTTGTTGTGTGTTATAAACTGAGTACAAACGTATATCTCTATTTTGCATTTATCTTGCGAAGCTTGAAATATCACGCTAGCATTAATACCACAGAAAAATAAGACCTTCCTTGGATAAACTTTACTTTATGTGTACGCTTTACATCACTTATTACTTTACCTCTAATTGTCGCAGACAATTTTATAAATATCTAGTGACAACCAGCAATCCATAAAGTATTACGAAAAACTATGTCATTATTTCGTTAAATACGCACTCGAGTTGATCAACACCCAATAAAAATGGCAGCATGCGGAGGAATACTTATGGCGACATTCCGTGTCAGGGTTCGATTTGCTATAAATTACGAAGGGGTGATCCTAAAGCTAGTGGTTGCTGGTAAGTTTCAAAATATTACCTGAATGGGTAGAAATACAAAAAATTTTTCCCTGGTTGTGATGATATTCGGAATCAACAACCGGTGATAAAATACTCACGCACTAGGGAAGATCCCCGACATCCCTTCGGCAAATCGAACACTGCTTTGTATTATGAATGACCGTCCACAAGAAAACACTGACAGTATCTCGAGAGACCGACGGGGATTAGTTAAAGTCAGGTTAGATATGTTCCTGTAGACGTGATCTACATGGCGTTTAAAAGACACTGCATGGGCTTGCCCCCAACGCGCAAGATGCTAAATGGTCCCTGGTTTTTCTCTCGCCCTTTCAATTTTATTTCATCCTTGAATGACTCGAAACATTGTGTTTAGATGTGACAAAGATAAGGGGCTCCCCCGTATCGGGAAGGGCGTAAGGCATAGTGCTGTTACCGCCCATACAATTCATTTTATCTTATCGAAACATTGTATACTTGCTGTAATCTACATTGTGCTATTGTTTGTCCTAATCTTCAAATACGCTGTATAGTAAAATAGTCAAGAGTTTGCGTTTTGTAGATAACTGCATTCTAACTTTTCGTTTTCTGTACACCTACATATCAGGCGCTTATTATGCGTAGGGACTTGAGGAAGTATACGAGGGTGAACAACCTGAGTATTTCCTTCAAACCCTCTTTAAGATAATAATGCAAAAATCTGCAATGCAATGAAATTTATAATCAAGGTTCCTAGTTATTGCCAGGTGAACATGAAGTGATAATAAAATAGATATGCTACAGTGAATTATAGAAACATGGAATTTGTAAGATCCCCCCAATGGTGATGTAACCCCCGAATTGTCAAGTACACGGCCCTAACTTAATTTTTACTGGAAGTGTGTGCCATAATGTAGATTAAAACTCTGTATAAAATATGGAACAATTCAACTTGCTTCTCTCCAATTTTTGCTTTACTTCCCCAAACTAAATACACTGACTGAATCCCTGGATAGAAACGTTTCATCACTACAGATTTAGAGGTGTGAAATCTATAAGCTGCACTTAAATTTAATAGAATGTAATTTAGTACGGTGAAATGTAAATGTTATAAAAAAACTAGTTGGATTTATTTCACAATTTCGCCGCTAGACAAAAAAATATATATACAATTTATTTTCTTTCGTTAAAGTACTGTCCAATATTTACTATGTTAAATGTACTTCGGATGGTAACACTTTTATCTAGGTTTATTTTGGTGAAACAGGCGGTATCATACCTTCTGTCTCGCTGGGTCTTCTGGGGAAATTAAATGGCCGAACTTCCGGAAATGCACCTTCAATGGTACCTTCATGAAAAGTGCTATAAAAGGACCTTTGCGACTCTTCCTTTAGGTTTCGAACGACCTTCAATATGGCGGCGACGAAGGAAAAGGTGCTTTTGAAGGAAAAGGTAGCGATTCTAAACGCCCCCTAGGTAGAACCGCACCTCATTTTGTATAGCATCATCATGGCGGCCATTCTAAATTCCGCCATCTTGAATTCAGGTCCAAAATTTAAAACAGGAATGGGGTCGTGTGGCATATCGTTTTAATGTAGCTTCTCACCACGTTGCTTCATTTCCAAGTTATATCTAATCATGGAAGAGTTATTGTCTTTTAAAAATAAATAAAACGACGTAATAAAATGTACTGCTCTGTTATTAGGGATGGCGGATTTGTAAGAGTTCTGGAAGGTTTTCATTATTTGGGGGTGGAAAAACATTAACTATAGTTCATCATTGTCAGACCTAGATCTTTTTTATGTCACCAGTAATGACCAAATTATCGGCGTTTCCAATACTAATATCTTTGCCAACATTTTTGCGGTAGAATTTGGGACATTGTTATTCAAGTTGTTAACAGCACTGTAGCAGGTTCTAAAATTTACGTAGCCACGTGATTTCGCTAAGTTTATGTAGTGCATAGGAGTTACTTGGATTCCAAACCTGTTTTTTAATAAACCCTAATGAGTTGAGAGTGTTGCAAGTTGGATACTTGAAATGGTGTCGTCTTTCTCATCACCTCGTATTCAATGTATTTGGTTGGATATATCACGTATGTCCAACCAGCTGGTTGGAGGTAAGCTCTCTTCTAACAGAGAAGTTATGTGTGCATTGTTTTTCAAATTAATATGAGTAAAGCTGAACTTGCGCGAAAGTTTTCATTTAGTTATCAAGGAAACATCAGTCTTTTGGCAAAAGGTATGTATTCTTATTAGGAACGAACAGCATTTTGTTTCGAAAGTAGAAAAGTTATACAAACAGTGGAAAGAATTGCAAAAAAGTCAGGAATAATTATTAGTTTGAAATTATTTAGTTAGTGGATAATGAACGTAGCACTTTATTATTTTATAAATAAGTAGTAAATGTGGTAGGCTTACTAGCCTCTAATTAAACAATTTCAAACTAATAATTCTAATTTCCTTTTTTTAAATACAGAGACCGGGCTGGACAGATTAGTTTTTACTGGTTTTATTCTAAAATATTATTTAATTCCAATTATATTTATGGCCTTTAGGCATCTACGGCTCAGGCCGGGATAGGGTGGACGATTCAGGAAAATGTCGGCCGAGACCTAAGTTGAAGGTACCATCTCGACATTTGCCTGGCATGACTGAAGAAAAATGTTGAAAACTCAGTCAGGACCGTCTGCCACTGAGATAGAACACACGATCTCCCGAATCCTCTACCACTGAGCTACGACGGCTCGGATTGTTCTACAATAGAGCTGAAATGAAGATACTATATATATATATATATATATATATATCACATTTTAGCAAATAAAATTTACTTTGCTAAAAGCCATTATGCGTACTGCCGTTTAAACTAATTATACATTTTATGCATAAGTGACCGAAACTTCTTTTCGATTTTTTTTCAACATCATCCAATTGAAATGCTTTCATGAAATTTTGCACAAACATTCCAATCAGAAGCACATTGAACATATATATATATATATATATATATATATATATATTAAAAATAATGGTTTTCAATTTTTGAAAAGACAATTTTTGTTTTATTTTTTAAAAATATAAATATTGGTCTAATACAGTCAAGTAATAAAGTATAATCACACAAATCCGACATTCCGTATTATCCGACATATCATTGTAAGAAAGACTACAATCGGCAAGAAGAACTGCAAGTTCCAAAGTAGTTTTTTGTTGCTCCCGACTCTACAACGTGGCGCTCCAGTCTACACTATGACTGGCATTCAGTGCATGAGGGATGATGTTTTAGTATGAACTAACTGATGAAGAAATTTTTAACTTTTACTGTTTTATTGCTAAATATGATTGTTAGGTTCGTAATGTGTAAAACTGTAACATACCGGTACTTTTAAATTTAATAGGCTTTCTCTTAATACCTCCCTATCATCCAACATTTTCGCTTATCCTATGTTCTGTCGGCCCATTTATGTCTGATAAGCGAGAACCTACTGGATATTAAATTACAGCTATTTAAATTCTGAGGCGAATAGTGCAAGTTTGAGCTGTCTAGGACAAATTTTAAGTTTCGGGCTTTTAGTCAAAAGAGAGTCGATTTTTATTTTTAATAATTTCTAACTCAAAAAACAAAAATCACGAAAACATGAATTTTTGGTGCTGACAACACAATTAGCAAATATCACGCATTTCGTAGAACCTAAGGTTGAAAATTGTTATTTATTAGTTGATTTGGTATGGAGTGATCCTTATGAAATCTCTTAATTTTACGTGAAAAAAACATTATTGTGTATACTAACGTTCTAGCTTGCTTGTTTACCTTTTGTTTACCAGTTTTTAAGCACTAATGCAAATTAAAATAAACAACAAAAATTAAAAAAGGAACGATGTTATAAAGGTACTATCTGTTACCTGATTGGAGATAAGTTCGAAATGATGTCATATCTGTGTCCGTGGTGAGAAGCTATCCCAAAATGATATGCCACATGCGTCTCTTGTTATTTGATTTCTTTTTATCTGAATCCAAGATGGCGGACTTCAAGCTGTTTCTAAATTACTAAATTACAAAAGTTTATTCCAGAAGTTTCGTATATACTATATACTGAAATTGCATGTCAAATTTAGGGCCTTTTGGGGCACAATTTGATATTATTAATTTGAGCTATTTTTTCTCATGCGTTACTAAATCACTTTTGGGAAATGAGACTAAAAAAAAACTGGAAATTGACAAATAAACACCACCTTTATATATATATATATATATATATATATATATATATAAAGTTATTTTAAATCGTATTGAACGAGACTTGGATTTTAACCAGGGAAAAGAACAAGCTAGGTTTCGTTGTGAATTTAACACAATGGACAATATGCAAGCATTGACTGAAATTATGGAAAGGACTAATAAATACTAACTTCCACTGTGTTTGGGGGTTTACAGATTTTGATTTGAAAAGGCTTTTGATTCGGCAGCAGTACTTAAATCACTTGAACATCAAGGCATGGACAGTGCATACATCACGTTACTGCGAAACATCTACACGACTACTACGTCTGTCATTAGAGTACATAAAGAAAATAAAAATTTTAAGGTTGGTAAATGGGTAGGCAAGGAGATTCAATTTCTCCAAAAACTTTTTTTTTTTGCGTTCCGGGAGAGAGTGTTCCAAATTTTAAACTGGGATGAGATTGGAATAAAAAATAACGGATAATATATGTTACAAATTTTGGGAGCTGACTCCTCATATCAAAAGAAGAAAGAAGTTCTTATGAACACACGCCCTATCATGCATAGTTTGGGCGCTAGAGAGCCCAAAAGACGTGCAAAACTGTATTTCAAGACGATTTATTTCGAATACTAATAGCTGTGAAGCTGGCTGCTGGTCTTTTTTATTTTTAAGAAATCAAACTTCCACGTTCAGAAAATGCACATGTCAGAAGTGAGATAAAAGTGCGCGAGGGATTCCTGAGTAAAATTAGAGATTCCCTGAGAATTGGACAGCGAAATTGGGTCGAGAAGAGCATGTAGGGAATGACTTAATACCAGTAAAAGACACTACGTTGGTGGCAAGTCGATATCTCACGCAGTTGCAAGATGGGAAGGAATAAAGAACGTTATGTGTGGTTGCTTAATGGCATAATGTATTTCGGGTTATATGCGTAAGACCAACACGGCGTTGAACTAACAAAGGACCAAGACGGCGTTGGACAAACACGGCGTTAGACGAACAATAACAAACGGCACATGACTAACACGGTAAAATGCAAATCTTGGTAATAATGAAATAATTGTGGAAGAATATATTTTGTCAAGAACTCTAGCGTAGATTTGAACCGACGTAAGGCTAATACGGCGTTTGACCAACACGGCGTTGAATGAACACGGCGGTGAACCAACACGGAACTGAACCAACATAACTGGGTATTGCTAATGCAATCTTGCTTTGACTATATTAAATGATGAGTGGTTGTTTGAAGAATTTATCTTTTAATACTTTTTATATTTTATTTATGCACGGTAGACATCTCAGGTTCAGGCAGAGTTATTTGTATAGTACTAGTAGCCAGCCACCGAGAACTAGTAAAGTGCAATTGTTTTTTATTTCCCTCCGCCTCTATACTGGGTTTAACTACTTTTTTTCAATGCAGTAAGCCAAAATAATATTTTACTAGAGTTTATCATACCTTGAGTTGCATTTCTCAGTATACAATGTTCACGCAGCAAATGCATTTTTTTTTATTTTGATGGTCTCCAGTATTGTTGTTACCTCACCTATTGTGTTAATCACTTCCTTATTTGGCATCTTCTGTATCCAGCTTATTTCTTTTAATTGAAAATATTTTCTCAAATTATTTTGGGAAAAATTGGAAAATGTTTGTTTATTTCTCGTTTAAGAGAATACATTTTTTGTTGAAATGCACGCCATCGGTTATTCATAAACAATCAGATATAGGTCTAGGAATCTCAAAATAGACCCGTAGCCACGGTGGGGCCAGGACGAGCGGCGCCCGTTATGGAAGGATTTTTGCCTGTTCTATCGTGTTCTTTCATTACGTTGACATACATTTTCGTCAGTGAACGTTGTTCCAGAATTTGAATTATTAATAATTCTGAGATTTAGTAGAGAGTTAAATTTGCATTGCAGTCGATACACTCCGTAGGAAGCAAATTAAAAAGTCGTCACCACTATTTATTTGTCATCTTATAATTATCATGACAATTAATGTATGAATTTACGAGTATAATTCAAAGGAAAAGAGATGTTTGTTTCCACAAGTGTCACCAACAATCGTTTCAGTACAGTGTCGCGAACTCCCGTGAATTATGCAATGCACGTGTTTTCATCTGGGCGTTTTCACGACAGTCAGTATCTACATTTTGACGAGTATTATGTTTTAACATATCCTAATGTGTTTGGGTTAGGGGACTCGAATGGCGCTGAGATATGAGATTTCATAGTGTATACATGGTAGCATTTAAAAAGAAAAACAGCTGAAACGGTGAAGAAACATGTTTTTGTAAATACCGAGTTAGGTGAAAATACTCTTCAATTGTAGGATACTCATCCTTCTATATTCACTGCTTAACACTGCTGTTGGATGACACTTCGCTTTGCTCTAGTCTAGCCGGCAGAATTTTCGATGTTCATTTAGTTACTTGTTCCTTTCTGAGAGAAAGGAAACATTGTTTGGTTTTGAGACCAGTAAATGTGTTGTTTGTAAGATTCACCTGATAGAATGAGAACGAGTAAACATGTAGGTAAGTGATCTCTACCAGCGTTTATTTATTAGCAGGGGTCCACGACTGGAGCACAAAATAAGAAGTGGGGAGTGCAAATTGTTGAACGTAACCAAAATAGACACGCTGGATTACAAAATACACAACAGAACTACACCGCCAACAACAAGTATAAACAACGAAGATCGTGATCTGGAAACAAAGGGCCAGCCAATAAATCAATCCGTGCTAAAAGAATTTCTGAAACTAATAAGAGTTGCTGTAGTGCTGAACAGTTGATATGTCTGGCGTACCCTATCGCAAGAGATGTGGCACGAACTACAACACTTTTGGTTCAAAGAAGAAACATTAATAGAAAATGGTTATCGAAACTGGCACAATACTCATAGTCGTGGGCTTAGAAAACAGGAAAAACGTTATTCCGTATTGAGGCCATAAAAATGTTGAAAGATAAATAATTTCGGGCTTCTGCATGCTCATCTGTTTCAGCTATTATTGATGAAAATGTACTGGAAAAAAGAATATCTGTGAAATTCTATGTCAAATTGCACAAAACTAACATGTTGGATGATACCTATAGTAATAAATGTTTGACTCAAACACAGTATTACAAATAGTACAAACGTTTCAAATCGGATCGAACCTCTACCGAGGAGTTGAAATCCGAATTGCCGTACACATATACTGACATCGATCTCGTGGAAAGGGTGCAAGAAGTCATAAACCATCATACAACAGTACGTTAGCTGCTGAACTCAACTAGGCATCAATAAAGTTCGCGTTAGACGGTTTCCACGGTAAAACTGCAGATGCAACGTGTGGCCACTATGCTTATGCCACGTCTGTTAACAGCTAAACGAAAGGAGTACTATGTCAGGACCTATGGAATTGTTACGCGAAGCGAATGCTGGCTCAAATTTCCTAAGACTTGTAATGAAAAAGACTGGTGATGAAACGTGATGTGGAAACGAAGGTCCAATCACGGTGGATTGGACAATCCTCATCACCGTCCAAAAAACATCGAATGAATAAGTCCAGTGCTAAAATTATGTTAGTCGTCGTATTTTACTGACAGGGGTTCGTTCATTCAGAGTTTGGGCAACGTGGTTGCACAATCAATGTAGCATTCTACCTTAAAGTCATGCAACAATCACGAAAAAACGTGTAGCACACGTGGCTAGAAATCTGCCAAAGAATCTGGAAGGTGCATCAAGATAATGCACAGTCCTATTCGTCAGTTGCTGTCAGGAGGTTTTGGTAAAACACCAGACACCCGTAGTCACGAAACCAGCCTACTCCCCTGATTTGGCATGAACTGACCTCTACCTAAGTTGAAATCATCCCCCAACGGTGGCATATTCCAAAGCATAGAAGAAACGATGGAGAAATCGTTACAAGTACTCCAGACCATTCTAAAGCTCAAGTTCCAGCAGGCATTTCAGAGCAGGTAAAAATACTGAGAACGGTGTTTGCACACTGGAAAGGGGTGCACTGAAGGACAAAGGTTGGGTTAAGTAGTGACATTAAAAATGTATACAGTATTTAAAACTTTAGTTTATTTCTTTATACGACAATAAGATATCCGGTAGGGATGACGTTTCAAAACGCTATATTAACAGTAGTCATGCTTTCTTTAGAGCTTGTTTTCTGTCTTGTTTTATGCAAAACTATAAGGGTTATTACAATCCGCAGATGCAATTTGAAGACTCCTAAATGTAGTCTAATAACTGGAATTCGTGATCAAAACTACTATGTCTACAATTCGTTATATGAGAAAGTAGA
>JAGDQP010019695.1:0-34481 GCA_022664845.1 Lepisma saccharinum | reverse complement strand
GAAGTTTTGGGCCTTAAGAAGGTTAATTCGCGGTTTGTACCACACAAACTCACCGAAGACCAAAAAGTTGATCGAATTGCGCATTGCAAAGACATTGTTAAAAGTGCTCGGCAGGATAGAAACTTCTTGAAATCGATTGTAACTGGTGACGAGACGTGGTGTTTTGACTATGAGCCCGAAACAAAGCGGCAAAGTGCTGAATGGAGAGCGCTGGATGAAGGACCACCCAAAAAAAGTCGCTTGGTGAAGTCAAAAGTTAAGGTGATGCTGATTTGTTTTTACGATTCAAAAGGAATTATCCACAAAGAATTTGTTCAGCCCGGCCAGACAGTCACTGGAGAGTTTTACTTGGGCGTCATGAAGCGTTTGCTGGCAAGAATTCGTCGTATTCGGCCCGAATATCGAGAAATCGGCAGTTGGACTCTTTTGGACGATAATGCACCATCACATCGTTCGCGACTTGTAACTGAATTTTTGGTCAAAAATCACATTATTCGTTTGCATCATCCGCCCTATTCACCAGATCTCGCTCCGTGCGATTTCTATCTGTTCCCGAAACTGCATTTGGCGATGAAAGGAAAGTGGCACGCATCGATTGAAGCCATTGAGAAGGCGACGACCGCCGTCCTAAAGACCATTCCAATAAAGGACATGGAGAAGTCGTTTGACAACTTGTTGGAGCGTGCAAATATGTGTATCGATGCAGAAGGGGAATACATTGATTAATAAAAATGATTTGTTCCAAAATGTACATTGTTTTTTTGTTTTTTTAAAACGTTCGGTTTCTTTTGGAATGGAGGGTGTATATCGTCCCCTATTAGATCTACATCATCCTCGTATACAAACAGTTGATTCAAACCAGTCAATGATAGTCCTTTTTTGTCCCCTTTAATTTTTATCATAATTTTGTCCCCTTTAATTTTTAATATTTGTCCCCTTGTTATCATACATTGCACAAATATTTTTGGCGACCTCCGAGGCTGACACACCTCGCTTAACAGCATAATGTACTTGAAATATTCGTTCCTCTCGACTCGAGTCTCGACACTTCACGTTCAATCACCTGTAACAAAAAAACAAAAACAAAAAATACAATGCATTTATCTTGATGGTTCAACATGGCATTGATTAACAAAGGAACATGTTATGCTGTGAACACAATAACAATAGCAACAACTAGTTCACAGGGAATATTACGTCTCCTTTTTGGTCGACAGAATCTAAGCACAAAACCAATATATTGTATCGTGGATGGTGAATGACTCTAAGAGAGTCGCAAGACCTTTTAAACGGCATATAAATTTCCACTGGACCACAAAGTATGAGGCAACATGCTTAGATACAGAGGTGTTACCAGGAGTTCTAATCTACTGTATAATGGCGATTGGTGCACTCATAACGTTAAATGTTGTATGCTTCATGTGAAAAAGCGTAGCTTCATAACGTTTGGCAGTTTCAAACGAAAGTTTTCACAAACTCTTCCATGATATTCCAAAAAAGACGACATTTTTGTAACTAGAATCGAGGGATCTTTCAAAAGATGTGTCACTTGACTCATGTAGCCGCTTAAGAAAATTCAACACTTTTCCAACAAACTGCAAAAAATGGGGCAGCTTACAAAAGCTTACCATGATGGCACGTGCTTCTTAAAACTAAATGCGACATGTTTCGGGACTTTTCCCAGAAATCAATGGTTACGAAATTTAGAGAATGGGAAAATTTCCTCGGGCTATCCTATATTTGCACATATTTAGCCACCTTCTGTACAATCTTCGCATTCGAAATGGATCAGTAGAATTAACTGAATGAATCAGTAGAATTAATTAACATCAACTTCATTAAAAACATGAACATACAAATCTTCAGCAAAGCTTTACATAATCGTATGAAATTAACCGGAATTTTTCAGGCTTTCCGCAAATATATGTTTCAGGCGATCAACGCAAAATTTCGCAAAGTTTGAAGCCCTGTAACTCGCGTTCCGACAAATTGAGTAACATAGTACTACAGAAGTGTTAATTTCAATACATCATCAGTGTTCTGCAGAAGTTCCATATTGATTTTCGATTTCCATGAAAGACAGTTCCCTTGTGAGACTATCTTCTCTAATCTTGTTGTGTCCTTGGTAATTGTAAATAAGCTAATAAGGTAAATCTACCATTATGTTTGGCATTCACAAACTTATTAAAGTTTGGAACGTAAATTATCGTTAGCTGTGACTGTGCTCATCTTCCTCTATTTGGACTTATCGATCAAATAGTCTGATAATTTTGATTTGTTGAAGATAACGTTCCAACTTTGTTCTCAATTATACTATTACACGGTCTTTGACGAAACAAATTAGGTAAAACTTGACTTAGGTAAACTTGATTTTGTATGGCACTTTAGAAACTATAAACTTCGATCCGCGTCAATGATACGAGTGCAATACTCTTAAAATCCACAAACGCCTATGACCCAGGTAGGATTCGAACCGACAACCACGTGCACGGCGGGAATAAATGAGAATTTAGTTAAATGTAAATAGATCAAGTCTGCTTTACCTTTGTGACTCACTGCTATTGCTTTTTACGGAACATTAGCTGATTAGCACATACTACTAGCATTTTCTTCTTTTATAGTATTATGACGCATGTAATCCATATACTCGTATAGTGTGTTACCGCCCATATAATTAATTTTATCCGTCATTAATTGTCTTTGATATGTCTCTATTCCAGGGATTGCTATGCTTACCAGACGAGAAAATTTGCTAATTAGGCCGTGGCAGCAACGACGTTATCAAAATCACAGACGCAAGGTAATGTTGTAATTTAGCATCAAATGTAGTAAGAAGATTGACATACGTAGCTGTAAATACCACGGGGTTAAGATAAGTGATGAGGTTGGCTACGAAAAAGATGAGATGAAAATAGGGTGCGTAACTATTGTGAAATGTATGCTTCTGAATATTAGGTAAACTTGTGACATCTTTCCTTAACTTCTTCAATTCTTTCAGGAAGAATTTGGAAGTTGGGCCTGCATCAACACTTTGTGTCTGCTACTACATTTTAACTGCTTAAAACCGGGTTCCTTTCAGGGGCCTTGAAGATTTTGGAACAGATCGACTTACTTTAAGCAAGATCTAAGGAGAAAGGCGATTATTTCAAGAGTTTAGTGTTGATAGAACAATTGCTGCATTGAAATATTAAAGTAGGAAAGGGCCATTATCCGGCATAAACAGCATACTTTTGACGGTGTTCCAGAATATTTGGTAATCAGCTCTTCTTCCCTTTGTCCAATAATAGTGAGTAATAAGTTTCCGTGATTGAGCAACGTTCATAAGCACTATCCCGTTTATCGAAAAAGCATGACACCGTCACTTTTACCGTAAACCATTGATTGCGGAATTTCTTTGGAGGGAAATGGTTTAGACGGGTTCTACATCTCATTATTATGGTGGAATACCCAGAAAACACCACCCACTGTTATTTTTTTAATTGTGATGTCCTCTGATAATATTCATGTATTTTTTAGTATGAACATGAACATGGACATGACGACAAGGTGGGTACCTACCCATCGGTACCTTGCTTCAGTCTAGGACCATCGAAGACAGAACACGCACTACACTAAAACCACGAAGCATGCATGGAAGATGCCCGAACAGAAGTGCCAAAGAAGCAGAAAGTTGGCAAAAAGCAGAAGTCGAAAACACGAAGGAAAAGGCCTCCAAACAGAAAGGAGCGGGAGACGCAGGCGAGAACATCCCGCAGGAAAGCACAACAAAAACACTATTTTAGTGACCTAACGCAACTAGGCACCTAAAATGTACAAGGCTCAACGCAGCCGCGCACAAGTTAACATTAATCACGAAATTTAGATAAGCTTAACTTATTTTTTACTATTCCCTAACGTTAATGAAGCATCGTATCAAAATATCAGAACTTAAAAGTACTTCATCTGAAGTACTTTCTCATATACACATGAAAATAACACTTCGCGGACTGAAATAGCGAAAGGTTGGGAACCTTTACAGCAATACCACAGTGATGGTAAACTACCTACTTCTTAATAAAACCCTTAACACAAGGAATATCTGGTAAAATCTTATTTTGCTTAAGAATAACAAAGGCAATGCAAAAATACTGATTTTTTTTTAATTTCTTAAAAAAGTTTCTGTAGAAAATCTTTAGCACATGAAAACTTTTTTTTTTAAAGATGGTATTAATTTCACATTTCTGATGGTAAATTAATTATTTACAGAAATACTCTGCCCATGAGCAGAGACAATATTTCACACACATATTTTCCAAAAGAGATTAGGTTACTTTCAATTTCCAAATATGGTTAGACATTCTACACTTTGGCTCAGTTAAACAGAAATTTCTAGAATCACCGAAGCGTAACATTTCTTCCTACCCTATGATTTTATGGCCTTTAGGCCGTTATACTGGGAATCGAGAGGATGTAACTAGTACAGAATAAAATACGAGAGGATTTTCGGAAACATGGTTTTAGTTCATGTTTAAAAGGAAAAGGTTACAAATCTTAGCGCTTAACTCACCGGACGGGTTAGATGAAGTCTCGAAGACAGCTGACGCCTATCAGCTAGGTCACTGGTACTTGGTAGAGCGATGGTCTCGTGTCTCAGGACGAGAGGTTGTCTGTCACTGAATATTGCTATCTGACTGTCCAAGTCCTACAATATTCTACCTATTTGTTTGTTCTCTTTTTTTTTCGTTAAACAGAGGCGTTTGGAAACTACCTGGGTCAGCACTCTTTGATGGGAGATGTTGGCCCATGCAGTTTCAAGAACCTTGTTTTCATTTAAACTGTCCGGAAGAGTTCTTTCGCGCTATGCACATAGTCAACATTATTTGTTATATGAAAATTGTATAACAGGCATAGTTTGTTGTCTGTTTTCTATAGTTTTCTGCGTAAGTTGTAGTTTTATGTAATCTGTTTGTCTGTGGTGCTTAGACAGCACCATCGTCTTATATTCAATGTATAATATACGAATTGTTCCTTGAAACTATTATGTGGCACATATATGTGTCTTTAATGTAAACTGTTCTGGGTTCCGGGTTCGGAGCCCGGAAGGCCTTACACTACGAAAACAATTTATTTATAAATATATCGACTGGGCAGAAATTTAACTTTGATATTCTAAAAATTCGTTGTCAAAAATTTCTTTTGTAATTTCCATTCTTGAACTCAACACAATCTAACCTCCAATTTGATAATACAATCAGGATACACTATAGTCGGGTTAAGTATAAATGTACAGAACGAATTTCTATTGAGCGAACTGGCTCACGATTTGCGCAAGCAACGAAGGAGTTTGAACAGGAGTGTAGTAGAAATATAACATTGTGAATCGTTTAATTTTACGTTAAACAAAACGGACATACTATAGAGACATCGAGTAATTTAAACCACACCAATTTCCGAAATGAACAAATAAAATGCTTAGTGGGAAAGGAACGTGCATTTGAAAAGTAGCATCAACTATAGTGCAAGGTGAAAATATTCAACGCATTCTAATCAAATGTAACGTGCTGTAATTTAGCTATCTAAACATATGTGAACCAGACTTGGATTTCAGAGAGAGAATGAGACTTTTACATACCTGATTGTAAACCGACCCCCGATGCCTGTCAAATTAAGCGGACATTTCCACTTCACTAGTATTTCTACTAGAAAAATAAACCACTGACATGCTGAAGGTACACTAATCACTTACACACACACACACCGTAAAAAGGGGGGCTTAGAACCACAGATGGTTATATTTATTTTTTATTTAAGAAAAACGAAAGAAAAGAACCACTGCACACCACATATAAACACAAAAATCACATCACATACTGACAAACCACCATATGCTTCTCGTTGTCCGCTTCTAGTTTCAACCAATATAGATGAAAACGCCAGACAGCAAATAATAATTCTCAGCTTTCACCTTGTAGAATCTGAAAGAGACGGCTACCATTATTTCATCAGACGAGGCTGCTTTTGATATTTTTGAACTTCAAAGTACTGGACTGGATAATAAATTTACTTCATATGAAATTTTCGAAGGCAGCCGTTATCAGTGCAGCTTTTACAAGTCGACGGCCATAACAGAAATGTCTCTATCGGCAATATCCAATCAGAGACGAGGATCAAACCAGAAACAAAAAGAGGAAGTGGCTGTGGTCTAACCACCTAACTTTCTCAGCGAAATAAATCAACAATCAGATCTTTAAATTTATTTATGATGATTTAAAACGAAATAAAAATTGTTGAAGAAAATAAGGCAATAAAATATGCAAGGAATAGTTAAGTAATAAAATGAAGAAATAATAAAGAATAAAATCCCGCCAATACAACAATCGAAATTGTTCGCCTTCTTTGACATCTGGGCAAATAAAACACTTTGAAGTGAGCCGAAGTCGGCTAAAGAATAAAAAATATATCACGAATAAAGCACGATTAAAAGAAAAAGAAAGCGCACACTTAAAAAGGGGAGAGGGTAATAAGATATGTCGTTACCAAAGATGGTGCGGGGGTCGCTACAAGATATTTCAAATGCAGCGACGAATAGAAGGTTGCAGGCGAAGAGACAGAAGACTTGAGTCCTTTCTTTTTATTAAAAATATTCTCCATAGTATTATTTATTGGAAACAGTGGCTATAATAATTAATCAATTATAATGGTATATATGCATAAATAAACGTAAATTATGATTTTTGTATTAATTGAATTTTTTGGGCTTGAATAAGAAGACTGTGTCTCTGTTCTTCATAAGAAGGGAGAAATTCTAGAATTTATTATTATTATTATTGTACACTGAGAAAAAGTATATGTATATAATGATACAACTAGAATAGACAGCGATTCAAGACGAGAAGGAATACGTAGTAGAATCCCTCATGTTTTTTTTTCTAACATAAGATAAACCTTTTAAAACCATCTATAGCCTCGTTTTATCATTAAATACGATGTATATTTTTCTCAGTGTAGAAGGTAATTCCTACAAAGCCAAACCAGTACTAATTCCTAAAGTGTCGTAATATGCCAACTGAATACATATATTTGATATGTTGTTCGAAGTTAACAATGGTCATTTTAAAGTTACTTAAGGTTCTTGCACTCATCATTTGTTTTCGTGACCTAAATGTAATGTAAGGTATTTTGTTCAATCGCTGGAACTTCACCAGATACCCTGAAAAATATTTACATTATTTATTTACAGTGTTGCCATATGAAGTACTTCCAATATTGATTTACAGAGTTGTTGCCACAGAATATTATCATACAATGTTGACAATTCTTATTGTTTCAACAAAAATCCGTACTAAAAAAAACTATTGTAACCCATCCCCACTTATTAATTAGTTGTACCTTGATCTGATTTTCCCTCTAATTAAAGTAATGAAAATCATCTTCAAAATTTCTCAATGACGGCGGTATACAAACTGCTTACAATAACAAATAAGATTACTTTGTCAATTAAGATAATTATTATTAATATTGATTGAGTTGTTTGACGTGACTGCCACACTTGGCCAAGCAAGCTCCTGTTCACTAAAAAAAATGTTAGAAAATTTGTTGTGCGGCGTAAGAACTAATATTCCATTTTTTTAAAATATATTTTGTAAATGAATAGTGTGCATAAAAATGTTTTAAATACTGTTCAAGGTAGATGAATTTCTACCGAGTGAAACGAAATATCATACATTAAGTTTAGGTTACAAGTTAAGCAAACGGTGAGTATAATTTTAAGATAACCTTAAATAACACATACGTTATAAGCACTAATGATGTGAATTCATCTACCAGGTACAATCAGCACTTCCTGCTATTGATGTTGGACCACCACCGACTCGAGCTCATGTTTGTTGCAAATTGAAGAAAATGCAAAGAGAATTTGAAAGAAGCACTCGAATCGAAGAAGACAACTTTCGATTGCTACAGAGAATGGCGACAATAATGAAAACTAAGAGATTGGATAACGAGAGGGATACCGAACCACCAAGGTAGTCATCATAAAATAATCAGTTTAGTCTATTGAACCTTGTTAAGAATGAATACGGTAAGTTCACCTATTCAGGCCATGTAGGGTTTGATATGCTGAGAGTTGATTATTGTTAAATGTATCTGTTTCAAATCAAGGTTAACGTAAAGCCAAGATCTCCAACAAAACATGGCAGCACTATCTTCGTATATGTCTAATATATTTTTATCGTTGCACGAAATTTCAATGGTGCTCCTACAAATTTAAACCTAGAGAGTTTATACTTTCAGTGAAGAAAGTTCATAAAGCAATTCAAGAGTTCTATCCGTGTCGATTTTTTTCTTGTTCATTGTTGAAATCATTTCATTGTTGTTATGGATATCCAACGTATAACAATGAGGCTCTTTAAACAATGAATAAAAAATAAAATAAAAATCGGCACGCATAGAACTCTTGAAATAGTTATGAACTTCCTTCCCTGAAAATTAGAACTCTCTAGACTTGAAATTATAGGAGCAACATTGAAATTTCGTGCAACGAAAAATATACATTAGACATATACGGAGATATAGTATAGTGTGCCATCTTTTGTTGGAGATCTTGGCTTTATATTAACCTTAAACACACACACACACGAACTGAAGTAAATAAGGTACTAAGTGCCATTTTCCGACTTAACGAGGAAAGTAAGTTTATAAATTTTATTTCTATATAAAACAACACGCCTCACCATTTATAAATACCCAATAGAAAGACTAAGCAATAAGTGTGAACTGATTCTTATATGTGTTATAGGTCTAAGAACATACATTGTTATTCCTGTAAAAACAAAATTTTCACAGAAATCTCACTTAGTTAGTGACTTATTTACTTCAACTCTTCAATTGATGGGAACAGGAAAATATAGGCCCTACTTCAACAAAACATAATTTGACTTTACTAGGATCAGGGGTTCAAAATAAGTCCAGGCTATTTTTTGTAGTTTTGAAGTAGTTAGATAGTACTTAAGTAGTTAGTTTTGAAGTATGAATGAGATGATAAAGTGGTCAACAGGGTTAGGATTTCTAGGTGCGCACCTTTTTCTTGAATGTCTCTGAAAGATACCAGTCTGTGAAATGTTGCCTCCAGTTGAAAATGGAGGAAATTTTCCAGTAACTTTTTTTTTCGATTTTTTTCACGTCTTTATCCTTTTTAGTTCCACTTTGCCCACAATCCTCATTTCTCACCTTTTACTGCTACTTTTTAATATTTTCCACAACATATTTAATTTACTTTTAAATTTCTTTTGTATACGTATCATGATAGTGAACACGGGATTGAAGGCAAACCGCAAATCACACCTGCAACAATGAAGAATTCAACTCGCTGACCCTTGTTAGAAGTAAGTTGAATCTACAGTGGGTTTTCTAACTACCGTTTTTCTTAGCCCGTGTGCATTTTTGTGATTAAGTATTGGGAGTGGTCTCATTTTCTTCTTTAGACGTGGTAGAACAAGAAAAGCGATGGTTGACATCTGGGACCCACGACAGGGGGGGGGGGGGCGAAAACGTAAAACGACATATATGGATCTAATGCTTTTCAAGTAAAAAAAAAGCTTTTCCTTTTGTAAACAGTATTGAATGTTTGAAAAAGGGTTTCATTTCGTTCCGTTTGTTTTTTTAGAATACGAAAAGCAATGGTGGACATCACGGACATGCGTCAGGGGTTGGCGAACGGGTGGGGGAGAAAACAAATTTTGATCGAATGTTTTTGAAGTTGGCAAAAGCTTTCGTTTTTTAGTAGAACTGAATGTTTTAAAAAGTGAACTAAATTTTTATTTATTATTTGTAGATAAAGAAAAGCGATGGTTGAAATCGGGTATCGCGACAGGGTAGGAACATGGACGGGGAGAGGGGAGGAACACAGACGGGGGGAGGAGGAAGGAAAACAAGACATTTTGTTCTAATGCTTGAAATCAGGAAAAACTTTCTTTAAATGGCATTGTACGCTTTAAAAAGTGGTGTAATTTTCCCCTATGCTCTGTAGAACAAGAAAAGCGATGTGGAAATCCGTGACCGGGACTTTGGAGGGGGGGTACGTGAAAGGAAATAGAGTTTTTACATTTTTTTAAAGTATTTTATTGTCATGCTTGTCGCATTTGACTGCTTTAACGATATTAATCAGTAGGATACTGCTGGGAGTCAAGATAGGAGAAGGGGAGGGGAAACTTATTAAGTGATGCATTTTTAATGGAAATGAATAATTATTGTCATCTTTGTATGTTACTATACAGTAGCAATTTTAAGTAATGAAATACTAAAAGTTGTCAAAATTGAAACAGCAAAAAAACTTTAACTTCAGAATAGTGTATAGTCTTCGGTATCACTATCATCATAATCCACATCATCAAAGTCTGCAGCATTTTCACATTTATCAGTCTCAGCCGAACATGAACACATTTCAGTACAAGGTTCGTTACTTTGGACACATTTGCAGGATGTTAAACATCTTGACTTGATACACGAACGCGTACAAATGAAGGTAGTTCTTGAGGAGCACAAGGCATGTCACACATGACAGGTACGTATTTATTTTCCTTTACCATCCAGCCAAAATCTGAAGTTGAGGGTGGAATATTAGGATGTGTAATGTGTGCTCTTTGCCATATCATCGCTTGGTAATGAGCTCTTCTTATAGCCGGGTGAAGGGCAGCTTGAGTTGGAGGCATATTGGATCCTTCAATTTGCTTCTTTGTAAACAAACCACCACCTTAGGTCACTCAGTGTTTTAATTTTCAATTTTGGCATGGCAACTGAACATATATACTTCAAGCGCAATGTATGTTTGACCTAATGAGGCAAGTGCTTTCAGAATTTTGTCGCTAGCATTTATGAAGCTGTTCCAAAAACTTGTTTTTGATTTACCACTGAAGGAACCAGTAGTGTCACATCCAGAAACAGAATACATTCCCAGTAAAGCTTCCGCTCTTTTCTGACCTAAGGCTTGATACATTAAATTTATACAAATCTTACGCTTCTGAGGACCAGGTAAAACTGATGTGATATCACTTGCCAATTCTGGATATTTATTGATCGCCAGTATAAGAACGTCGGCATCTGGTGAAAAAAAATGTTATTTTTTTAGCTCCTCTTTGGGTTGCAAGGATTGCATGGAGGATAACCTTTGTATAAGCTTCTACTTGTGAAGTGAAGAAATCTTCAAGCACTATTTTGTTTTTCTTGACCTCACCACGGTAATAAACAATAACAATTTTGTCTAGATGAGTAAACTTTTTGAGCAAATTTTGGCTTAAAATTACTGTGAGTAAGTCTTTGTTTTTGTAATGAGACAAGAGATTTTTTCATGCTCACATTTTTAATATTAATTTTTCTTCAACCTTGTACATAACAGGTGGGTTACCATGCTGCCGTCTTTCTCTGGTGGTATTTTTCAGTGAATTCTCAAAGTAAGTATCGAATACGATATGAATTTCTGAGTGTTCGTTGTACTTGCTTAAAATTTTATTGCTGAACTGATCTGCCAAATCAGCAACAGTTTGAGTACCTTCGAAGGTATCAATGTGTGTAATTCTGCCATATCATCTATGATCGCAGTCCCAGAGTCAGTACATTCTACTTGCACTGCATCTTTGATGGTCCCTAAAGAAGGATCAAGAATGTCTGTTGTTAGTTGCTTTGTGCAAAGTTCTTCCAAGTGATGCATTACCTTACTTCTTGCTTGGGTTTTGTACATTGTTCCATCACTTGGGAATAAGGATCTTGGGACTGCTGTTAACTAATACTTTCCTAGACATTCTTTGAAATCTATATCAACACGCGAACGACAAAGAACAACAAGACGATTAAACAACTTTTTGTCATCTTTTATTTCTAGAATACCTTCTTTAGTTGGAATCTTCACTTTTTTTAAAAACATTGTTTTACACAATTTCAGTTATCTTTGTGGAAATGGGTCTCAGAAATTCTTTGTTCCATTAATAATTCGTTCACTAACAAAATTTTGGTATTCCTGAAAACCAATGCCTGGCATGCAAGACACATCATGTTTCTCATGAGGTGGTGCAACCATCATTGTGAAGGCGTTAAGCTGTTCTTCGCCATCATAGATAAAGGGATCAACATGGTTTTGGAGACATTCCATCTTAGCAATACTCTTCTTATTCAGTATTCACCTCATCGCTTTTCGTATTCTACAAAACAAAAGGAATGAAATTAAACCCTTTTTCAAACATTCAATACTATTTTCAAAAGGAAAAGCTTTTTTTTTTTTTTTGACTTCATAAACATCAGATTCGTATATGTCGTTTTACGTCCTCCCCCCTCCCCCATTCGCCAAACCCTGCCGCCTGTCCGTGATGTTACCATCGCTTTTCGTTTTCTACAAAACAAAAGGAACGAAATTAAACCCTTTTTCAAACATTCAATACCATTTACAAAAGGAAAAGCTTTTTTAGACTTCAAAAGCATTAGATCCGTATCTGTCGTTTTATGTTTCCTTACCCCCTACCCCCTCGCCAACCCCTGTCGCAAATACGGTAATTTCACTGGAATCAGTTGTCTTTTGTCAGTGAAGGTAAATTTGTTTCTTAACAAGTTTACTACAGGATTTCGTCATGCCGAACGTGTCCAAATGTCGATTTTTCGTCCTGACTCAGGAATTAAAGTAGGATTTAAACAAAATTGATGGAACTGTTCATTATACGATGCACTGTTTGCGATTTAAGGAATCGTCTGAAATGAAGAAAACCATTGAGACCACATACAATAACATATTTCCAGCTTGAAGGATCAAAAGAACGAGACCCTTCAAACAATCCCGACAGCCTCTATCACGAAATGCCTTTGAACAATGTTCTTCGATCTAAAATTCAAAGGAATTTAACATCGATGTGTGTGTGCACCTTTTACACAGCGGGACTTGCGCTCTATAAGGTGACTTAGCAATCTGAAGGTTCTGAGAACAATCCAGCGGCCGCGCATCCTGACTGAAGTTTTACAAGCATAAATAAATTCAACGTCTTATCTCCAGGTAGAAATAAACTTACTTTAAAAAACTTAGGGATGTTTAATATAATATTATGAGGCAAAACAGCTTTTTTCCCCTTCCCCTGTACAATTTATATTAATAATGTATTCTGTAATTTTCAAATAAATATACCAGAATTCTTTGCCCCCTTTTGTCTCCTTTTGGTATTATTCAAGAACCTTTTCTCTTTCTTTTTCTCTATGAAAATTACACCTAAAAATCCTAACCCTTGAGAGCAAGGAAACAATCAATCGAATGAAAATATCATTTATGATAGAAATCGAAAAATTGTATTTAAATTAACCATAAAAAATTGCTTACTGTTTTAAACAAGAAGTAAGCATGACACTGGGAATTCCATTTTCCTCCAGTTCAGCCATCATTTCTACTCTGCATCTTTGCAACTTGTTCCCGCATATCTGAATCAAAGTTAATATAAAGGATATCACATGACAAAATAAATATAAAACAGTAATACAAATCATTTTTATATGGTCGTGATGAGGCCAAGGCTTGACATTACTCAGCTGATATATTTTCTTTTTGTTTCATATTTATAAAAGTCATAACTGAAGTGCATATATTATAAAACTGATTTGCGATTTTGAAAATTGATGAAATATGCTTTAAGAATATACACGCTATATTTCCATAAAATGTACATGGAGATATGAAGAAAACTGTAGTAACCAGATAGTAGTATCAGTAAAGTAAAATTCGGTTGCGCAACTTGCTTCCTTTCTGTACTGACGCTCACTGCGAAACGAATCATGGTTGATGTAATTTTGTCAGCAGAACTTGCCAATCAGGGGCTGGTGCTCTCGAATGAAATTCTTTGCATGTTCTTCAGAAACCATTAGTTCGCATTATTGGTCTAAATTGCTTTATTCGCCTACATGGCCTTATTTGGCACACTTTCTGAAATATACCATATTATCCCATAAGTAATGTCGTATGTGCGATGACGGCAGCAATGACGTCATCTCACGAGCGAATAGTGAAGTAGACGGCACGTGCCATAGCTTACTCATATAGGACACTTGATTATGCAGCAGTGTGTAGAAGGAGAACGGTCAACTCCACGTTTTGGAAGTGTGGATTGTGTTTGATCATGGCAGTGTCGGAGGACCACATCCAGCCAGTGCAGCGGTACGAAACATCAATACCGTGTATGGGCAGTGTGCTGTGGATGTACGAAAGTGTCAGAGGTGGTTCCAGAGGTTTCGCCTGGGGACACCAGTCTCACCGATAAGCCACGAGAAGGGAGACCTGTGCAGCTAGACAGCGATGCCCTGCGAGCAGCGGTGGATGCAAATCCAATGTAGACTGTTGAAGAACTGGCCAGCGAATTACTTGTCACCCATTCGATCGTTTATCGTCATCTACATGATCTTGGGTACGTGTCGAAACTTAGAAAATGGGTACCCCATGCATTAACGCCTGAACAGAAGCAGCATCGAGTTGACATTGCAGTTCCCTGCTCACCCGTAAGACGTGAGCCATTTCTGGACAGAATGGTGACAGGGGATGAAAAGTAGATCCTTTACCATAACATTACATATAAACGACAGTGGGTACCTAAAGGGAAGGGGGCAGGAACTGTGTCAAAACAGAATCTCCACCTCTGCAAAGTGATGTTGAGTGTTTGGATTTTGATGGAATATCCGTGGAATAATCCATTTTGAGCTCTTGCCACGTAACCAGACCATCAGTGCAGACATCTACTGTCAGCATCTTGAACGCCTACGGACTGCATTGTTGGAGAAACCTCCTGGTCTGGTTAATCGCAAGGGAGTGCTTATCCACGGTGATAACGCGCTCCCACACACGGCAAGAAGGACCTGTGCTAAAATCGAACAATGTGATGAGCTAAGATGATCGAGAAACGCACCCACTCATCGTTTTCACCAGATCTTGCACCAACAGACAACTGTCTTTTTCGCAGCCTGCAAAACCACCTTTCCAGGAAAACACTGCAAAACAAGGATGACGTGTGACGAACAGTGAGTGACCTAGTTCTTTCCCTCCAAAACCGGTGACTTCTTTCAGCGGGGGATTCAACAACTTATTGACAGGTGGCAGTGTTGTGGAGTCCGATGGAGACTATTTTCCTGACGAACGGTAGTATTTCAGGTAAGTTATCGTTCTTTTTCTCACGGTGCAGAAGAAGACATTTCTTATTGGATTAGCTGATAGTTTTGTTATATATCAATTTATATATATAGACACTGTTGTTATATAAACACGATTAACTATCTTAGAACGGTTTATCTTTTGTTAGTACATTGATATGTTATAAATTCGTTCAGTAGGCTACAACGTAGAAAACTTTGTTTTTCAGAGGTTGGTAGAATCTGTTTGATGTTCACCAGTATTTCAAAAGCAAACGGTTAGATTTGTAGAGTTCATATTAATCAAACATTTCACATATCTCTATCATGCTCTTATCACAGGCAAATAAAATTGATTCAGAAGAAGGAAATAGTTTGGAAATCAAACGTCCTCTAGAGTCAAAGGACATCTGTTATATCCTAAAAATATACATCCTTGATAAGAAGACTCTTTTTCGATTGTTATGAAGACGTCAAACATTCCAATAAATTCCTCGGATCCGTTATATCATAATGTTTCCATAGATCTATTCAAATCAGCAGGACTGTCATCTTGAGAAATTACAGTAGAACCCCAATCGCAAATCAGATAACATAAAAGTTAGGTTCATATTTATAGGAAGTAAAAACAATAATTAGTGTCCTTCAGTGCGTTGTTTCCTTGATCTGTTCAATAAAATCAAGGAAAATGTAAATCATTTCGACTATACACCACTAGTTATTAATACCGAATTGTTTAATGAAGAAGGGTCCACAGAAATTTTAAAAGATACCATTGTTCATAAAACTTAATTGCATTTAGTTGAATACGTAACAAAACTGGTAACATATCGTAGCATTAGCAAAGTTTTATTAAATTATTTTGTTATGATTTTAGACATGTTAACATTCTTTTTAAATTCCCTATGTAATTAATTTATGTCAAAAAATCTTACTACAGTTGGAATAATTTGTTCTTTTATTGTTAATTCAAATCAAATTAATTCCGACTAAGGAAATAATTCTGGAATATTTTTATCCTAGCTTCCTGAAGAGAGTTAAAATATATCGGGAGACACGATCATCTTCTCCTCCTTCTTTAAACCATGATTCATCAACCAACTCTGCCAGAGAAAGAAAAAGTCGCTGCTTGGCTTGTTGCCCTCCGAGAGAGGGTTTTAGCAAGGTAAGACCTTTAGAAACAACGCGAAGTAGATGACAATAAGTGGGAACTAATATTTTAAAGATACTTCATATCGCCATTGCCCTATAGAATACGTGTATAACTGTCGTTTCTAACACTGTTCAATCCTAGATTTGCCACATGTAGGTTTGAGTGTCCATTTGCAGTAAATACTTCAATGAAGAGCTCATTTGACTAAAGAGGGATTTAAAGAATGAAGTTCCATATTAGAATCTTTAAGACAACAGGAATAAGTGAAAGGACCGGGCAGTATGTCTGACTTTCCGTGGTTTCTCTCAAGTCACCACGCATATACCGAAATGGTACTTTTAAATAAGGCCAGGACCTACATTTCCCATTCCCCTCTTTTATGATGCTCTAAAAGGTAATAGGTATAAAGTTTCGGATATGAATAATGAGCGACGTTAAATAATTTGGAAACTTAGATTTAGAGAGTCGCGGAGCTACGCGTTTTTGTGCCTTGTCGCAGTTCACAACCCTGGTTTTCCGCTTCTTCTTATCGCACATTTTCTATAATGATACTTAGGAAAAATCATAGTGCTTTTCAAATAACTTGCTAATAAATGTGCATAGCTTTAGGACAGCGACTTCGCGATTAGTGGTTGTGATATCGTTGATCTAATCTCAGTTCACCTACTATACGAGCTGCCTTTCCTGCTAGATTCGATCAGAGGAGCCAACGAAACCATACACAACTGCGAGCGAGTTTTGTTTATACGTGTTACACTAGTTGGACTAGTGCACACTAGTGTAGACTAGTTTGCGTTGGGAGGCACTAATTTGACAATAGGGAGAAGCATCCTGTGAATATCTACTTCTCGTCCTCTTTCAAGGCTTGGAACATTTGATTTTCTGCAAATAGGCAAAATTTAATCGTACTTCTTAAAATAGTTTATTAGCATAATTTGGATTCCATTCACATTGAAATTATAATTGAGGTGTTTAAATGCAAAGGGATGCAAGTTACATCCGATAAGAAAAATCATGATGTGCTACAGCATGAAATATATGTGACACAACATAATGCATATATTTTGTGCTATACAAAAAAGATAAAATCTATTTTTTCAAATGTTCAAATGTCACTTGCACGCCGTTGCCGTTTAGTCCATCAATTGCTAGCATTGTTCAAGTACGTGGAGCACTACTAGCTCTTGTTTATCTATAGTCAAGTACCACGTCACCGGTCATTCCAACCATTCCCAGTGCTAGTTCTCTGTAACTTTCACAAATAACAAGAAATATTTATATTGAATAAATTTGTTAAACTCATCTTACTTCGGAGAAATTTGTTCAAACCGCCAGTGTCCAACACCTGGGCACATCTTTGTATGGAGGCGTTATTTGCTAAATCCCACTTCTAAATGAAGATCAAAATATGATTAACATTTTAATTAATTGTTATAATGTACTTATTAATTTCTCAATAGTTGAAAGCATTGTTGGTTTGGCAATGAAGTTGCGTAGCAAATCATACACAAATGGTAGTAACCAGCTCTGAGAATCAAGGACGAATAAAAATGAAGTTAGTGAGAACACACATTTCACCAATTATACAAACAATAAGTATTGAACTAAGAAGTCCAAAATTTTATCTATAGAACACTGGACCTTTTAAAACTGGACTTTACCAACGGAACACAATCCATTCATCCCAACTACATGATTTTCTGGTTCTTCTTAGAAAGTGACATCTTCAACCATACTGTAGATATACAGTATATCATTATTGAAGGTATTCTCAAACAGAAAATGGTCGAGACCCCAAGACAAACATAAGATCTGTGGATACAAGATTTGCAAGGTAAGCTGACGGTCTCGTATTCTTTGTAGAGATGAACAAAAATGGGGTATCCATAAACCGGAAACCATGTTATACATCAAGTTCTGATTTTGTTTCTGGGTATTTAAACCGAAAAACCTTTCTGGTGCGAATCACTAATCCTAACTGATTAATTTTCCGGAGGGTATGTTATAAAACATGCATGGTGTAACATACCAAGACACAATTACTGCTGACTAACGCTAGTAGTTCTATGTAAAGATGATCATGCAGTTGTCATAGAATTGTTCCGCTGCAATAATTTCACTAGCTCTTTGGACTGAATAATGGGTACTACTATGCAGTAAAATCGCCTCCTTTGGATGTAGTGCAATTTCTCCGGTCGCTTCATCTTTATCCAACCACTGGTCTAGGAATATTCTAAAGACCCTACTTCTCATCACTTGTGTCACGATCATGCGGTACACATTGATCTAGCGTGTTCACTTGCCTCATGACATTTAGAAAGCGCGGTATTGTTGGGTACAGAACATTTAATTTCCGCATCATTACATACTACGGGCATACTGCCCTGACCCTTTCCGACTTGAGTAGAACTTTGCGGAGTTCTTAGGAACAAGGCTAGAAGTATAGCTGCAAAATACTTTCGCCGTGGGGTTCTTGGTTCCAGAGCAAATTTTGAACACTTCTTGAAACATTGGTATTTTTAAACGCATGCATTTTCGATTGTAAGGAAGTTAAAGAGTTTCGTAAATAAAATAACTCACGAAACTGTCGAACTGGGTCAAATTTTGATTATTTTTCTTAAAGTTTTTTTACAGTTTATAAAAACAAAATAACAGGATAAACATTTATCTGAGTGACTACCTACATTTTGTTAAGGACTCCGTCAATTTCAGTAAAATTAATTCTACAAAAGGAGGAGAACCTGTACCTCCAACAATAAGTAAACAAAAGCCTGTATATTAACCAAATGTGCTATCTATAGTCTCTTAGATAATAGTTTTCTATTATTACTTTTCCGTGTAGCAGTAAAATGTGTTCGAAGTTTTTTCTTTTATATTGTTCAGTAAAACTTTGGAAGCAAATATTACATTATTACTTAACATTCACGTTTATCTTTCAACAGATAACATTTCTTGTCACAATTGTGAAGAGAAACAGAAGTAAACAATAGTGTATATTTTATTAAGCATACATCAAATTAATACAATAATATTCATCATATCTCTCTTCATTTTTATGTTATTTTCTGATAGCTCATTATCCCCGAAGAGCGTATTCCATGGGAGCCAGTTCGTCTTCCCGTTTCTCTTCCTGCAAGACGATCTCTAAGCGAGGTAAGGACAAAGCAGGTAATGGGATTCTCTCTAGTTATTGTTTAGCAGTTATCGTGTTCCCTAAATAACTACATATTCGTTTCAGAGTCTATGGTTCTTTAGTGTACATATAAATAATATTGTATTACTGAAAGTAAGGATCGATTGTTCTTATTTAAAATTTCTGGATTTTAGCAATAAAAATTAATAGAGAGAAACCAATTCTGGACTTTCCTCTATCGTTCAAAATTATCTCTATGTTGATCGATGGAATCTTGCCAAAGATTTGATTTTCATTCAGTTTCATGCCCGTTTCATCTATACTTCGTTCACCTACTGGCCTACTAGAAATTTATATCATTATTTTGATCTCATCTTAGATGTAGGTGAAACTGGAATTCTAGTTTGTTTTAACCGTTCAAAACGAGGAATATTTAGTGAGTTAAGAGTTTTTTGTTACATGCTTTTCCTCAGTTATATCATTGAAAACTTCATTGGAAAGCAGGAGTATGCCACTGTATTGTTTCCTTTCTTTCAGGGTAAGGAGTTTTAGAAATACGTGTTTTCGATGGAAACTAAAAGGCCAGTTAAATTGTCCAATTGCAAAACGAAGTATGTCCAAAAATTAAAAGATAAAACGTGATATTAATATCCCCAGATTCTTCATATCCTAAACTTCAACATTAGTCCATGATCAAAGCAAGAACTTCTTTATTTATCCTTTAAATATTATAGAGGCAATTCATTCCCAAGTAAGAAACCTGCAAAATCTTTTAATTTTTCATAATTTGCTGCAAAATTTGTCAAAGTGGATATACTACGTTTTACAATTGAGTTACTCAGTTGAAATCCTTAAAACATATACATAAAAAGTATGGCATATGCCTTTTTTCCACTTAAACTCTCAATTGTTCAAGATATCACCACTTCACTTCTTTGTTCCGCATAATCGATTATTGTTAACACTAGCTGATAAAAAAATACGAACTTTCACTACAAAGTGAAAGTGTTGATAATACTTGTAGTAAAGAAATTCAACTTTTATTACTCGACCTTTGTATGCACACTCAAACTGTAGCCTATCGCAATGAGCTGTCAATATCGAGCGGTCGTGGTTCAGTTATAGAGCCTTGGCTTAGCGTTCGGGAGGTCCTGGGATCGATCCCAGCGACTGACAATCCTGACTCAGCTTTTTCCAGGGGTTTTCCAGTCATACTAGTCAAATGGTAGCTACAAAACAGGTCTAGGCAGTCTACCTTCCAATATCCTCTCCCCCACCAAATCCTGGCCTGAGCCTGAGGTGCCTAAAGGCCTTAAAATAAATTCAAATTAAACTCACAATGTAATTGTCTTTTAGTATTGCGAACTGTTTGAAAACTTAATACATATTAATAACGCAAAAATCGATTGCATTAATTATTCTTAAATAAACACCGTATTAATTACGTTATTCTGTTTGAGATTAAATATGACCTATCTCAAGCGGACGACCTTTCACCTTGCGCCCATTCTTGTGTAGTTACTTACCAATCCTTTAGGTTAAAAGGACGTTTTTGACACTTTTGGTTCACCCTGTATTGACAGATTTTAAATTTAATGTCATAGATTTGATCTCAAGGTAATTGCTGTTGAGTGGGCAAACTTTGCATTAGCACGTACGCGTTCTAAACACAGTGCGAAGTTATAATTTATGTTATTAGAATGTTTGGAAAATGAGATTGAGAGACTAATATACTTTGCTGGTTAACCGTTAGGCGAAACGAGAAGTCAATATTGAAATATATACCCTTGCGGTACTACTACGTTCTGGCAGATCATTGAAGTTTATTTTATCTCTTTACAAAATTAAGTAAACTGTACTTCAACGGAGTCAGGTCTCAGATGTATAGTGGATGATGAAGAACTTACTAATGTAAATACCTTCTTTTAATATAGTTTTTACACATCTCATCAAGGTGATATTATCATGTAGTAACTCTTTCCAAAATGCAACAGTAAAAATTCTTTATCTTTTAATGGTATTTGTATTTATTCTTTAACATATTAAACTTACATAATTTGATTGTTTCTCCCCTGTAATTTTCTAAGGATAGAATTCCTCTTTTTGTAGGTCGTCAGCAATTAATTTGTATGTGCTTCCATCAATTAATTTGTCCTTTTATGAGAATTATCGAGAAAATTGCTTTTTGCTTAGCTGAAAATGGTTATTCCTTGTAATATTGTTGGAAAGAAACCATTGAGTGTTCGATAGGGTTTCCCTTGCGTAATATCAACTTTACATGAAGAACATGTTTCTTCGTATTCTTCATAAACCATTTTTGTTTGCGCTTCTAATAATATGTTTGCGCTTTTATGAACGTGTTGAGATGCTCTTCCTCAGCCATATTAAAATAATGATTCTTATCTGTGTTATTTCAGAAATGGAAGAATTGTGAGCAAACATTTCACGTGAATTATGTTTCTGTAAAAGCAAATTACTTATTTCTACATATGAAGCGTATGCGAGAACAAACGTGTATGTTACATTTTGCCTGTATTGAGAAAAACGGGAAAGAAGTTGAAACTTGTCCGTAGAGCGGTGTGGCGCTGAATAACGTCACATAGACTTTTCTTCCATCAATCCAACACACTGTTTAAAACGGCTATTTTTTCGCAGCAGCGATAGCAGTAACTTCTATTTTAAAATATCTTGCATAAGTAGAGTTAAAAATGGCAGTTTAGGAAAAACCTTTCTAAATGGAAGTCATTTGTTCCCAACTGAAAAAAAAATATGTAAAAGCACAATTTTAGACTAACTTAATTTTTTGTGGTTTGTTATGTAAATAGTAGAGTGATAGACTGTCGTTAGGACTGGGTAGAGTAGTTCGTATTAATAATATAACAGTCGGGAGACTATTGTACGTACGGAGCTTTTAGAGAATTAAGTTACATGTTCTCTTCGCGAATAATTAGTATAAATATGATTAAAAGTTACTAATTAGTTGAAATTCCTTCGGTTGTAAATGAGAACTATTTGACAGTACAAACGAGCAGACTAATAAAAATACTTATTACGTAATAATTGCGTCGGATTAAATTTACTTATGAGCTCTTGTCAGTTTTGGCTCAGGTCGGGATGAGTTAGATAGAAGATAAGGAAAGTATCAGTCAGAGCCTTATTTACCGTAACATCAGTGTTCGATTTGTACAATTTCCAGAGAGGGGGGAGAATTAGTGAGATATATGTTATACAGTATTTTGGGATCTTCCGTATCCCAGGCTAGAGTTACGGCTGTAAACGGCTCTGTAAACAGAAAAATCTGGAAAATAGTCAGGGAAGATTTTTGCACAGAGATGAAAATTCCAATCATCCTGAGCTACAAATCGAACTCTGTGTAACATCGCGACATACCCCTAGTGAATCTGAGGGATTCCGTGGGAACTTCGGCCGCGGGCTTCGAATTTGAATATTTTATTTATGGGCTTCAGGCATATAAGACTAGGGCTGGGATAGGAAAGAGAAAAGGATGCCGCGGGAAGGTGTCAGCCAGGGTATAAGTTGAAGGTATCATCCGGCATTGTCCTGGTGTGACAGGAAAAAACCCTGAAAAACGCAGTCAGAACAGTCGGTCTCTAGAGTTGAACCTACGACTTCCCGAATGCTAAGTCAACGCTCTAGCACTGAGCTGCTTGCTTCAAACCCGCGTACCTACCCATGGCCGACCCGAAGGCCGCGAGGTTACCACCGCGCACAAATTATTATTATATACTATAATGAAACGAAACTTAAGAAAAGTACTGTTCTGTTCGTTTCTGCTGATAATGGACAAAGAAAATGATGACTCATTCGGGATAGAACGCATCGCCTCAGAATTCCACACCAGATCCAACTGTTACCGTTACCGTGAATTAGTGAATCGCGTGGTCAATAAAAAAGAAAAACACCGAACCCGATTTAACCTAACCAATGGTTAGTGAACTTTATATAATTTGAAAATACGTATATGTATAAAAAAGAAAGTTATTATTCTGAAAAAAAATAAAATAAAACACCCCGCCGAGAATCGAACACGGATTACCAGATAAACTGTCAGATGGTGTAGGTACCAACAACGCTAAGCAGGCACCTTCTAGTGGGATCTTGTCAGTGTTCTTTATGGAGCACTGCGTCATGAGTCGACGATGAGTAAAAACATGTGGCATTAGAAGGCCGGTATTTCCTTCCCAGAATGACTTCTAGAAATAGAAAATGAAGTAACAGCTTACACCCGCATTTTTCATAGATTTTCCCTTTGTTTATACCCTTTGCGAAGTTTGGAAAACAGTAGCAGTAGGAGTAGGGGCTAGGGGGATACTTTTCATCAGTCGTAGCAGTGATAGCAATTTAGCCAAAGCAGCAGTAAAAAATAGCTGCTACGCTATTTTTTGCCCATCTCAGTGTTTAAGCATGCACTCAGTCACGGGAAGAGCATGTCACATAGACTTTTGTTCCACGGCTTTTCTAGTACATTTCACTCCAGAAATTTCTGAGTAGCGAGGCTATTTGTTGCATTATGATTAAACCAAGTACAGATACATATCAAGGACACATCAGATACCTTTGTTTCGTAAATAACTCCATTTTCACCAGAATGTCACATAGACGCTTGTTCGCGCATACGCCTCATATTTTTTAATTATTACAACTATGTACTCCTATTAACCAGTTTACTATTTTGTAAACTTGTTAAGAAAATCATTTTCTTAGCCCATATTAAGTGAAAATGACCTTTTTAACCTTGTAAAATACCTGATTTTAACCAAATAAAAAGGAGTATTAAGCTCATAACAACAACAAAAATCGACAGCAGCTTGCATTTAAATCTATTTTAATTCCGAAACTTCATTTTCTACCTATTTCATTAAGAAAACTGCGTAGCCTAGTTGGTAGCGCGCTCGACTTCAGTTCGAGCGGTCCCGGGTTCGATTCCCGATGGGAGTTCAAACATTTCGGTGTTGACCCAGCATCGTGAGGACAATTGGGGAACTGCTGTGAATAAAAGACAGTGGCAATCACAGTGAGAGCTTCGGCTCTCCTCTCCCAACCCGTCTGGTCAGCGTGGGAGCAGTAGACCAACTCCTCCCTTCGGGGAGAGGTCTCATCCACTAGTGGATTGAATATGGCTGTGATTTATATATATATATAAATCACAGCCATATTCAATCCACTAATGGATGAGGGGGCCTATATATATATATATACAGTATATATAAATCACAGCCATATTCAATCCACTAGTGGATGAGGACTCTCCCCGAAGGGAGGAGTTGGTCTACTGTTCCCACGCTGACCAGACGGGTTGAGAGAGGAGAGCCGAAGCTCTCACTATGATCGCTACCTCTTTATTCAGGTAGCTCCCCAATTGGCCTCACGACGCTGGGTGGACGCCGCACAGGCAACACCATCTGGAGTACTGCAACGGTCACCCGTCCAAGCACTGACCAGGCCCAGAGCTGACGGTAGACCAGCTCGGCTAGGGCGTTGCCCCATATATATATATATCAATTGTATGTATAACTCATTTATGTTTTCTTATTAGCATATTTCAAGGCTAAATTTAGATATATTCTGAATATTGATATTACCATCCATTTTCATCGTCTCTTACAATTCAAAAAGAACTATAAAACAATCTGTTATCTCAACATATATTGAAAAGTATTGAGGTTCTATTTCCCACTAATATGTTATTTTTGTATGTGCATTTCTAAATAAATATTGTGATGTTTATTATTTCCAGAGTTCTGCTGTCACGGCCACAGAGGAACGTATGAAGAGAGAAACTAGCAGTGCAGAGAAGAAAAATAAACCGAAGAGAAGAATACATTCCCCGGCAGTAGCAAGACGTCTCGTACTCTCTCGCGGTCCACTGAAATTATCCGTCGACTTCCCCGCTCATACAAGCGTTCGATACCAGGAAGGTCAACTAGAGAAACTACTACAGAGAGATTATTGCGAATGTAAAGCAATTAGGCCTAAATCACTTAACATACGCAAAGTGAAAACACATACATGAAGTATTCTCCTTTTAAAAATTTAAGCCTTTTGGTAATGGTTTGTAATAACTGTTGGAATGTAGTTCAATTACATTCATAACAAAAAATAAGATATATCTACAAATGAAATGATAAAGGTCAATAAGTTAGATTATTGTCTCTCCGCTAAGTAGATATCAAAGAGTAGCTCTTCTATTCCTTGTCTTATCTGGGTATCTTAAATAAATTAAAGAAATATTTTAATATAGGAATAGAAACATCTCTTTTCCGTTAATTTATATTGTTGTTATATTTTGTTATTTTTTATTTCTAAAAAAAGATCAATTCACTTCCACAAAACTAATCATTTTCTGTGTTACCTTTAGTAAAATTGCAGTACATTAAAAGTATCATATGTGGTTGTAAATAGTGAGAATGTGCTTGGTAAATATTCCTATGATAATTGCAACTCATACTCTATAACTTTGTGGTGTTGTCTATTTAAATGGATGCATTACATGTGAGAGACAAGTTTTCCTTCGAACATTACTTCATTGTTTCTTTCGTGAGATTATTTCTTCAGGATCTTTAACAAGTTTTGGATTTCGTAGGTTTTGCATACTTAAAATCGTTACATGTTCATAAATTTGGTAATTAAATAAGGTAGTAAATCACACTATATGAAATGTTCATGATTCCAAGTTCAATGAGAATTGTACTTACTCATATACTTTTATGCGTTCTAGTTCTAGAGTCATTCCATAGAGCTAGTTCAAAAAATCATACACTATAAAATATTTATAAATACGTCTACTGCTAATACCAATAACGTAAGACATAAATCATTGCAGCTCCCAGAACCAATATGTTGTGTTTATTAATTGATAGACAACTCTTGACTTGAATGGAATATGATAATCCCAAAGTCCAAATAGAAAACACAAAAGACACAGTTACCTAGTAGCATTGCTCTTCAAATGATTCTAGCATCTTAGAAAGAAACACAGTGCTTATTCTAAATAAACATAAGATTAAACATCCAATAGAATAGGTAGTCATAGCTCCAACAGAATAAATAGACATGGTGTCGAAATATTGCTATTCCTCTTTCACTAATATGTGAGAGACAAACTAAACTAACATTGAATCATTCATATTATTTTTCTATCTCATTAAGAGCTAACTAATTAAGTTAGTAACTATGGTTGTCAAGCACACTTGCAAATAACTAAGTTTAAAGCCACAACATGAAGATCGCAAACAATAAAAGTTATGTTTTAAGGTTTAAATTAAAACATATTGTTATGACACTTCTATGACAAATACCAAGACAATTTCGAGAACCGCGACCACTTACTTCTAAATATCAAACTCAGTCTGAAATTTGAATATAAATGAAGTTTATTTATTGAACAGAATATAGAATCTTTATAAGACTAGGAACCAAAATTACAAACTATATCTCAAAATGTAAAAAAAGTCATAGAGTTTCGCAGAGAAGGGTATAAATTTAGAAACGTGGAAGTTTCTAGAATTTTTTACATTGAATGTTTATTTTCTTAGCACAACGGTAATATTAATTGCTTGGATCGAAGCAAATTTAACTTACTCGGAAAAGGTTCAATATTTGATTGAACAATTTTTAAAAAAATATTTTCCGAATGAACATAACAACATAATACGCAACCACACGTTATAAATATATTAGTACATATATAAAGGGTAGTTATATGAATGTAAATTCAGGATATTAGATTATAGAAATTTACATTTGTCTATTTAATAATGTTCGCGTCAATATTTCTTCACGACACGATCCATAGTTGATATATATATAATTTTATCTAGGACCCGCGGGAAAATTAACTTTAGACCTTCAAATTTCCAATACCACTAAGAGTAGAGCTGATGCGAAATGCTATCATCAAATATTTCACATCTACTCTATCCAAAAAATAATATTTACAAAAATGTACAATATGTTCCCAACGGATTTATTAAAGAAAGGAACTGATTCTCAAAAATTCTCTCAAATACTGGATTGAAATGAGCATGGACACAACGACGTAAAACTGATATACGTAATCACCATCATCCAACGGAGCAATGCTATTCACTCTCATTGAATTCGAGGGTTTGGTTTGACAAAGTTCTAACTGCAAAATTACGAAAATCGAAATACTAACACTAGTAGGCTTGTAAAAGGTTATTCTTTCAGTGAACAATATTGAATAGCATCTCTTGAAATTTTTTTTATGTCCGCTACTCGACACTAAAAAGGGTTCAACACCATTTCACAATAACCTTCTTTTAATGTTATCATTTCAATTCTCGTAATTTTCCAGTTAGAACCTTGTGAAACCAAGGCCGCGTTGAGAACCAAATAAAGAAAGCATTCGTTGAGGGTAACTATGTATTTCTTACTCCAGTATGTGTATACATTTGTTTAGAGAATCACTCAACCTAATGAATCTGTTTGAGATACTGACTTGCTGCAAACGAATTGTTGTTAGGTGCTGCAAAATTGTCCGATTCAAGCTCATTTCGACCCACTTTTACTGAAGAGAATTGGTGGGTATACCTTACTTATTTCGTTTGGGATATCACTTGATAATTTTGGAATTATGCATTTTGGATAGTTCAAGTTTTAAGTCTTTGACGATAGTATATCGCATTAGCTATACCGTAAGTGGTGTTGGAAATATGACGCTTTCGGCAACTTGTAGCTTGAAAAAACGAAAAGAATTTCCACCCCAACGAGTAACACTTTTTTCTTGTTTCTTGATGTACTATCATCCCTCAAATTCTTTACCACCCTATATATGTAGGATAATTTCTTATCTTTGTATCTACTTTACTTTCCGCATAGACACAATTTTTCATGAAGAAATTTGTAACAACCTAAGGTGGCGGCTTTATATGTGTAGTGTAGAAGCTGCTACTCTTTTCAAAGACACGAGTACCGGTAATAAAAAAACTCAACTCTGCCACTTTCACTATATCTCCTATCTCAGAGCAGGTCCTATACTAAACATTCTTTATATGTATTCAACTACTTCTTATTCCATCCAATATATTACTATGTAATACCACATATAGCGTCTATTATGGATACTAACTAAAGTCCATCCGTAACTTGTATTTATATTCCACTTACACGATATTTATTTGGGAACCATAAACAATTTTATTAATACTATTTCCTCTATTAATAAATAGCAGTTAATATGTCAGTCTTTCTTTAGTTTAATTCCTCCTTAGTGAATTGTATAGATGATTATATTCTCTACATTTCCATAAATGTAATATTAAAACAAAGATAAAATGAAGAGCATGGATCAGAATTTAAGAAACTATTTCGCAAATGCATACCGATAAAACCAACAATCAGTAACTTTCCAGAAACTATTTCCTTTTAATAATATTTTGATCATTGCTTCTGTGGGGTTAATCCTGACAAAAATATATATATATTTTCTAGATTGTCTTATTTATGTTGCTCCTCCACCAACAGAGAAATACAAACTTTAATTACAGAAGGATTACACATCTTCATCAATCCCCGGAGTTTAACAATTAATTACAGCTAATTGTAAAGTAAGAACAAATCAAAATGTAGCAGTAATGATATACAAAAGGAAATATCTGTGTATGAATGATATTCAGAAACGTACATGTGTAAAAGTTCACAGAGGTTTTATTTATAATCTCTAAGATATTACATTTTAGAACCTCATAATATCGAGATGTAATATTCTATCATACATATGGTGTTGTAGATACTTACGACTGGAAGAATAAAGTGTAGATACCACTTCCTTGACAATTTTTATATTTATACGCAAAATGATGACAAATGTTAATGTTATTGCTTTAACAACTTTACCAGAGAAAATATTTCTTAAACAACCCCCCATTGCATTAAACTTAAAATTTTCAAGAAATGCAATATTATTTTAGGATCCATTGAATGCTCTATAATAATAATAATAATAATAATAATAATAATAATAATAATAATAATAATAAACACTGGCGTAACAGGCTGATAGGCCCTGAGCCTGCCCCAACGCCATGTGTCCGTGTTTGGTGGAACTACGTCCACCTGAGTAAAGGCTGTGTGGTCAGCACTGCGCGTACCTAACCACCAACATGCGTGCCAGGGGCTTACCAGACCGAGTGTGGCCGTCACGTCTTTATTCACGTGACTCACCAATTTGCCTCACGACGCTGGTGGGCACCGAAAAGTGGGACTCCATCCGGGAATTGAACCCGGGACCACTTGAACATGAGTCCAACGCTCTAACCACTAGACTGTGGAACCCCTATGCTCTATAATAAATATTGGTCTAATTCTTTCATCTATCTTAATGTGAATATTATATAGTTATTCTGTAAATAATTTACTATATGATATTTTATTTTTATAATTAAAGACAATGCAAGTATCATTTGTTATCTGCTAGATTATCATAAGATTTATAATATGGATTTCAAATAATATATACGTACATATTCCAGCTAACTTTGCATAATATTGTTTAAAGAAACAATTAACTATATCCTCACTTGAATTATGGGCAATTATACTTAATAGATGTAAATCCCAATAAATAAAGAAGGGGAAAATAAGGAATGTTAGCAGCGTTCTTCTGTTCTGATCGTCGTTGTTATGTAGTTTGTTTGATAATGTTTTTAAAGATTAATCATGTTCGGTAATAGGCATTAGGCGTTAGGTAAGCTCGCGAAGGAAGTTGCGAGTTGTTCACTTATTCCGTGATCATCAACGAAGTGAAAAGATTAGGAACGTCATAGTGTAAACATCTGCTAAGGAAGGTTCCGCAGTGTGAGATCCTGGTACCTGTAGGAGGTTTTGTATTGTGTCGAAGAAATTATCAAAATAAGGGTCATTGCCTGTAGTTACACGTGATGAGAGAGCTTTAATATTGATGTTCTGCAATCTATGTTAATGTACCATTTTATGATATTATGGGTCCTTGTCAGAAGTCTTCATTAAATTATGTATACTAAAATCTTACCCCAAGTACAGTTTATTTAGTAGTACATAGTATTAACACTACCGCAGCATCATCACCCTGATAAACCTTGATGTCTCAGATGCCTTGTTCATGATTGATGTAAATTCAAGGGTGCAATTTAGATACTGCACCAGAATGGGTCCTTTTAACTACTGCACCCTCATTGTAATTTACTACATCGTTAATTAGAAATATTGTTGTTAAATTGTTGAAGATATGCGAAATAAGTTTGTCAGAAGGTATTCGAACATTTACAGTTAATAATGAGAGCTAACGTGTTATTCTTGTAATTTTTACATGAATAAAAATATTTATAGGAAGCTCTATAACATAAAAAGAGTCAAAGCTCAGACACATTTCTGTTGAGTGTTCGTGGACACCGAGACGTGTTGTTCTATATGGAAATATGTTTTTAAATTGTCCTCGTAGTTTAGAAAATTGCAGTGATATTATTAATTATTTCAAGTCATTGTTTTTGTAATTGATAATTTGACTAAACTCGTTGTTAAGATTATTATCCTTTATCGTACTTGGTTTTAACTTCTTTTTCAAATTAAAAATTATTCAAACGGTAAGCCGATGCACATACAATCAATAATATGTCTACAAATTTAATTTCTAATATCTATCATTGTCACATTTCAAGATACAAGTAGAAAAGTTATTGAGTTTGATTGTTCCAACGAATGAGAATGTTAAGTAAACGTCGAATTGAAATAATTTGCAAAATTGTAACCGTACTATTACAAGTATTTTAATCAATCAATGGTTTAAATAATACTTTCTTCCTTTCATTTTTCACAAAATTCGGAAGCGTCGCGTGTTGTTCTTAATCTTTTCCTAGTTTCTGTAAAAAAAAAAAAAAAAAAAAAAATCCTGTTACTTTCCATCATTTTTTTCTAGCTGTTTATAATGGTGGCATAAGTGTAGCCTGAGTTCTTACAATGCCCAATGGAGAAAACAGGGTCGGCCCTCCGCTCGGGTAACGCCGGTCAGGGTCTGGCCGCACTCTGTTCCCGATCGTCGGGCCGATAACCCCAAAGGCAGCAAAAACCTTCCAGAAAAACGCTCATTTTGGCCGGTGTCGACCCGATCATTTCCCGCCCAAACCCCGACCATTTCTCGACAGTCACAGTCGGACGTTAATCGTTCACCACACATTTGCCGCCGTCAGCACAGCTAAGACGGTCCGCATATGGCTATAAAAAACTTGTTTAATTGGCCAAAACAAAACATGAATGCTGTTTATTGGTATACACACAGTTAGTTCATTTTATCCGTTGCCAACAGTAAATAATCCTAGTGGCTGCTGTAGGGTTCGTTCTGCACTTCTCGTTAATAACTCGTCGTCTTATCCACTCAACCATGGATCCACGTTTTGAAATTGCTGTTCTTTTACAGTATCCGTAGTAACAGACAGTCTAGAATAGAGTTGCTACGCGTTTTCACCATCATGCACATGTACAAATAAAACTAAAGAATACTTTCCTTTTTTCTTTCTTATGTGCAGTTTTTCTTCTTTAACAACTTGATCATCGCTGCACTATTAAATTTGTATCTCTCAATAAGTGTAATATGTCGCCTTAGAAAACACACATAAAGCGAAATCTATGTCATAGATTAATGCCCTATTAACGAAAGTAAATTTTCTTTGAAATATAGTTTAAAATTCAATGTTTCCAACATGCAAACGAGAACATGAAAAATGTAGTTAATTTCTTTATATTTGCTTGCTTTGTATTTTTTTTTATATTTTTCACTACAGATTTCTGTAATAAGACGAATTAAATTAAGAGATAAATATGTTTTAATGTAATAAGCATATTTTAATATTAAAAGAGTTACAGCCCTCGGCCAGAATTCAGCCCATACAAATGCTGCCGCCCACATTTCAACCGTCGGTGTAGAGTCGGGTTCAAAATAAGTGCCGAGTGAAGCCCGACGATCCTACCTAACATTTGCAATTGATTTTTTAATCTCTGTAGTGAAGAAATTAATGACTATTGTAGATGTATCGTGACTATCACTGATTTTAATTGCAATTGTTTTCCGCAGACTGTCTCAGATAGTTGGTGGCTCGCCTTCTTTTCGACTATTCTTGCAGTCATATACCCGCCTTGTTAGGACATGGTGGGCATTTTCCTCAGTCCCAACCTCATAGTCGGGACAAGGGAGGCAAAAAAACTTTCCCACCCCTTTGCCAACCATTTTCACAAAATGTACTGGTGTGATTGGTGCACTGCAAAGATCAGTTTAAGCTAGTTAGATCACTCCTAGCTTCGTTCTTTAGGCCACTTTGACAACAGGATCTTTTGCCTAACGCGCCCATTTGGCGTCGGGCCGCCGGTGGACCACCTTTAAATGCGACTTTTTCCCGACTGTCACATCCTCGACGCAGGGCCGATGGCGGCAAAAGTTGGACTGTCGGCGTTGGGGTGCATTTTCTTCATTGGGTGCTTTTTACACCATAATTTAAATATTGATAATTCTTTGTTAAGAGAGAAATACGAGGGTGGGCTGAAAAGTTTTGCCTGTTGATTAATATCTCTGGTTATAAAGAAAACAATTTAATGAAATAAAACACAATTTAATGAAATAAAAATCAATGTGTACCTTGACATCTTGGCTTCAGTTCTGGAACATCACTTCTCCACATAGTCACCATCCACTTTCACGCACTTCCTCCAACGGCTCACCAGTCCTTCCATGGCATCATGGTAGAAATTCTCAGCGACGATAAGAGGTTGAGTGAGACGTTTTCCTGTGGCAAATCGTCACAGGCGACGAATCATGGGTCCACCATTATGACCCAACGATGAAGAGGCAGTCCATGGAATACCGTCACAAGAGTTCTCCCACTCCAAAAAATTAAAGGTCTGTCCATCTGAGGGAGAAGTCATGCTGACTCAGTTTTTCGATGTGAATGGTGTCCACACTGAGTTTCTTCCCAATGGTATCACCGCGAACTCACAGCGGTACATTGAAACCCTAAAGAAGCTAAAGGTTCGACTGACATGTCAGATCTGACAATAAAGCCACTTTTCTTCTTCATGACAACTCCAGACCCCACACCAGCCAGGTGGCCATCAACGCAGTATTGGAGCATGGATACAATGTCCTCCCACACCTCCCATACAGTCCTGATCTTGCACCCAGCGACTTTTTCATCTTTCCTAAACTGAAGGAACACCTTAAGGGCAACTACTACTCATAAGATGAGGACGTCCAGCGTGCTGTGCGATCGTGGTGTCACTTCAAACGCAAGGATTTCTACCGTGACGCCATGGAAGAACTGGTTTGGAGGAAGTGCGTGGAAGTGGATGGCTATTATGTGGAGAAGTGATGTTCCAGAACTGAAGCTAAGATGTCAAGGTACACATAACTTTTTATTTCATTAAATTATGTTCACTATAACTCGAGATATTAATCAACAGGCAAAACTTTTCAGCCCACCCTCGTAACTTTGTTACGTACATTTTATAAACTGAATTTGAAATGTTATGAAAATAAGTTTTACCACCCTTTAGGTATTGACTGTTGGTGTATTTGATTACTGTTGGTAATGACAATTAAACATACAAAAGTTTCAGAGGACCTCTGGTAATAAGTGAACTTAATTTCGTAGTTCTATCCACGGATATACGAGGGAAAAGGAATGGAAATATATTGTTTATGTCACATACACGGAAAGAAATAAGTTTTAACTAAGTCAAGATTTTGCTAGGTTGATGACCAAAGGGGTTGCCCATAACCTACTGGTTGTTTACCACAACCCTTTCGAGACATGAAAGTACCTAATTCTGTAGGTAAATGGTAACCCATTGAAAAGGTTTAACAGAAATCAGGGTAAAAACAACCAATTCGTGGGTAGTCAGTTACCTACACGATTGGGACAAGAAGGAATAAACCAATAACACGGTTAATTTAAACAACATGATTAACCCACTGCTCGGTTATGCTAACCGTTTAATATGCAGGTAAATTTAATCCCATCCTCGTCGCCAATGTATATAATCTTGAATTCTGATAAAGAATTACTACTTACT
>JAGDQP010019694.1:0-34482 GCA_022664845.1 Lepisma saccharinum | reverse complement strand
TCAGGGGATGATGGAGAATGACAAAAGACGTGATTTAAGCGAAGAAGTTGTCATCCGAAAATGCGTCAGTGCTGAGCTATAGCCCGCCGAAAATGGACCAAAGTAGAACAAAAATGAATAGAACGAGAGAACGAAGTGTCGGAGAAAGGTCGGGTCAAAGGAACGATTGCAGTATGTGCCCTGCAGATGCGATTCATGCACACATCGATGCGGAATAGTGGAGGCGCAAGGTGGGCGCATATGACAGCACTGGTTGGATGCGGAAACATGGGGTCAAACGTACCCCGGTACGTATGATGGCAAATGACAGAGTAAGCAATGTAAGAGACGGATCCGTAGTGCGAATTGCAAGAGCCGCACATTGCGTGGTATGACGCTGTCGCGACGCTGGGGCTCGTTCAATGCTCCACACGACAGCGTCCATACATTGTTTCCTGAAAGCCCTATTGCGGAACCCACAAACAACACGTGTCATCGTGTTACAAGCGGCATTCGACACCTGTCCTTGCGTTGATATCATACGTTACGTACGTTGGTGGCTGCACACAAACAGAGGAAACAAAACAATGCTCTGTCGCTGTACACCCTCTGTATCACATGACTCGGCGGTAATGTACGTCCTCGTTGTGCAGGTGACGTGTTTCATTCCCGAATCTGCAGACGGCGTGTTCCTATTCCGTGGTTAGTCGCTCAGTATCAGTACCGGTGCGTTGTCTGTGCTGGTGGTCTGGGAGGGCGTAGCCCGGGAGTGAAATGGCGTTCACTCACGTTGGAAGAACTTGCAGATATGGTGTTTGTGTATGGGCGAGCGAATGGAAACAGTCGTGCAGCTGCAAGGTTGTATCGCACCAGGTATCCAGACAGGCGCCATCCAAAGTACACCATGTTTCCGAGGCTGTTTCGGCGTTTACGGGAAACGGGAAACTTGCGCCGTCAGTCAGTCACGATCGCGGCAGGCGACGAACAACCAGGACTCCAGACCTTGAAGAAGAGGTTCTTGAGCGTGTGATAGAACACCGTCGAGCCGCACTAGAGCATTAGCACAAGAAGTGGGGGTTGATCACAATACTGTGTGGAGAGTACTCCGTGAACAACAACTACACCCCTATCATCCACAGAAAGTGCAAGACCTGCATCCTACAGACTTCGCACCCCGTGTGGTGTTTAGTGAAACGCTAGTGCAGCGCTGTTTGCAAGACCCGCAGTTTCTTGCCGCCATACTCTTCACATATGAGGCCTGTTTCACGCGAGAGGGTGTATTCAATACCCGGAATAGTCATGTATGGGCCGACGCAAATCCGCATGGTACCATGGTACCATTGTGCATGGACATCAACAGCGATTTGCGGTAAATATCTGGGCAGGCATCGTCGGTGACCAGCTGATAGGACCACATCTCTTACCGCCGCGCTTAACAGCACTAGTGTACGCAGTGTTCCTGCGCGAAACACTCCCTGCATTAGTAGAAGATGTACCTCTTAATGTTCGTGTACGTATGTGGTTTCAGCATGACGGGGCCCCAGCACAATTTGGCGCAGCTGCGCGTCAGTGCCTTGACGATGCCTTCCCGCATAGGTGGATCGGAAGGGGTGGTCCGATTGCTTGGCCGGCAAGCTCCCCTGATCTGAACCCCATTGATTTCTTCTTGTGGGGTTATGTAAAACCGCTCGTCTACGACACACCTGTCCAGAACGAAGAAACCCTCCTTGCACGCATCCTCGCTGAATGTGAAATGATTCGCTCCAACCCAGGCATCTTCCAGCGGATGCGCCAAAACCTATTACGGCGATGCCATGCCTGCATCGCATTCCAGGGACGACATTTTGAGCAGCTGCTGTGAATGTAAGTACATTTGCTCATTGTGTTTTCGTCCTAAAAGTATCATGTGCCGTCTTGTCTAGCATTATGTGTCGTCCTACATTACCACACCCACTGTACGATTGTTGTATCTGACCTTCTACCGCACTCCGTTGTCGTGTATGCCGTACGTATTTCGTGCTCCAAGATCCTACTTCCTAGGAGCGTTCTGACACTTCGGTGATTTACGGGCTCTGCGATCCCACATTCTGCCACACGCCTGTCAACAGCAACACTGTATACCGCGTTCGTGACGCCGGAAACGAGCCGCCACGTGTCTGCTGGCCTCTTGTTGCGCTGGCACGTCGCCCTGGCACTTTCCCAACGCTCCGCTAGTAATACAGTACATTGCTGAGTTTCTTCGCATGCGCCGCCACTGTTCCGCATCGATGTGTGCATGAATCGACTCTACAAGGCACATACTGCAATCGTTCCTTTGACCCGACCTTTCTCCGACACTTCGTTCTCTCGTTCTATTCATTTTTGTTCTACTTTGGTCCATTTTCGGCGGGCTATAGCTCAGCACTGACGCATTTTCGGATGACAACTTCTTCGCTTAAATCACGTCTTTTGTCATTCTCCATCATCCCCTGAAGTTTGACCCACCATTAAAGATACACCCTGTATATATATATATACACACACAAACATACACACTTATTCAATGTCTTCGAATTTATCTTCTTTTGAGATTAGATTTGTGAAAAACGACATTGCACGATCTTTCGCTTTTCATTTAGTCGTTTATGCTAATAATATAAACTTTCACTCGCTTTGCTTCACTGGGGCGCTACTCTCTAGGCCCCCGTGGGGTTGCACCCCCATAGGGAAAGTTTGCCCCATGTATTGTAACCTACTCTTGGTCTACTCTGCCAGGTGTATGCATAAGTTTTTGCCGGATTTTGTGGTAAAGAAAACACGTAATTTGCAAGGGAAACAAATTTTGTTTTATTCAAAATATTGACCATCGGCTTCTACACATTTCGCCCATATTTCAGGTAATTGATGCATACCATGCCAGAAAAACTGCTTGTCTTTTTCGACAAACCATTCGTCGAGCCATTTTCCAACGTCTTCGAAATTGCTGAAGTGCTGCTCTGCGAGCGCGTGCCCCATTGATGCGAAGAGGTGATAGTCAGATGGCGCCAGGTCTGGGGAGTACGGCGGGTAAGTAAGAATGTCCCATCCAAGCGATTTCAAGGTGTCTTTCACTGGTTTTGCTATGTCAGACGGCGCATTGTCGTGTAACACAATCACTTTGCCATGTCTTGGGGTCCATTCCGGTCGTTTTTCGATCAATGCGTGATTTAAATTAATCATTTGTTGGCGATAGCGTTGTGCATTAACGGTTTCGCCGGGCTTCAAGAGTTCATAATACACAATACCGCTCTGGTCCCACCAGACACAAAGCATGGCCTTCTTGCCGAAGCGATTTGGCGTTGGTGTTGAAGGACCGGCTTCGCCAGGTGAAAGCCACGATTTTTTCCGCTTCGGGTTTTCAAAATAAATCCATTTTTCGTCACCCGTCACAATTCGATACAAAAAGGATTTTCTTTCGTGGCGTTGAAGCAGCATTTCACAAGTGACTTTGTGATTTTCCATTTGACGTTCATTCAAATCGTGTGGGACCCATTTATCCAGTTTATTGATCTTCCCCATTGCTGATTGTTTCTTGTGACACATTTAATGCTTTTGCCAATTGCTGTTGAGTTTGAGTTGGGTCATCCTCCAATAACACCTGCAATTGCTCGTTTTCGCACTTTTGTGGTCTACCAGAGCGCGCACTGTCTTTCACATTGAAATCACCACTTTTAAATTGTCGAAACCATGTCTCACATGTTCTAATCGATGGAGCGTGTTCACCATATGTTTCTACCAGCACACCTTTTTTTTTTTATTAAATAAGAAAAGCAATGCGTGCCGCAAATGTTCTTTTTCAGGCACAAACTTCGACATGATCACTGAACGATAAAACAAAGACGCTAGTGTTTGGCGGACTCAACTTATGTGTGTTTGTAGTTTAATGTCAGACGAACAAAATGACGTATGTGTCAAATGTATACGCTGCGTACCTTTCGCTGGCTCCATCTCTTAGGTAAACCAAAAACTACTTATGCATACACCTGGTATACTCTACTACTCTATACACCTTGATACCAAATTTAGTGCTTACCTACCTATTAGTTGTTGTGATGCAAATGCATTTTTAGATCATCCCCTCTTACTTACTCGAAAATGGAATGCTTATATACCTGCATACGCAGTCACTCGCCAAGGGGAAATTCAGGACGTTGAAACTTCTATTTCTGATAATTGTATTTTACAGAATATTCATAGTACTATTTCTTTTTTACATGTCCGACGCATCTTACGCACAATACGAACTCCTACCCAAAATGAACGAGTCCCTACCTCCACCGTTGTCCTCACCTTTGAAGGACATCGCTTACCATCAGATGTACAACTCTATTTTATTAACTTGCCTGTGGAATCCTATATTCCACAGCCAAAGCTCTGTTCCCACTGTTGGAACTATGGCCATCGACCAGCGTTATGCAAGGGAAATTTGCGATGTAAAAGATGTGGCCAAGAACATGAAACAGTCACCTGCTCTATTCCATCCATTTGCTTAGCTTGCTCTGGTACCCTTTACGTAGGTACTTCAAACTGTCCCACTCATATTCAGCAAATAACTATCCATAAATATGCTGCTCTAAATAATACCACTTATAATGAAGCAAGAAAACGTGTAGTTTTGTTCAGCCCAGCTGAACGTCAAACTTTCTCTAACCCACGTGACCGGAATAACATACAAGCCGATATCTCTCATTCTTTGGGTATCACCTACAGTGGTATTGTTCAGACATCCCCTCAGCGTCCATCCGCTGACCTTCCAGCCTTTAAAATACCAACACTTACATCTAATCTCACTGACAATTTGCAACAAGGTAGTTCTCAAATTCAACCAACTGGGACTCCCAAACGAACATATTGGTCCACAGCAGGATGATCCTGGCACTCCCGGTATGGCTAGTGGTTCACAATGGCTACCTTCTTCTCAAATTACCTTAGATATTCCACTGCTATAATCGTATTAAAGATGAAAAACGGGGCATTCAAGCATTTCCGACTTATCGTATGATCATGTCATCTTTAAGTTTCTTATACATTGGCCACCTTATCCGTCACGACGCATACGTAAGGCTACCCCTACTATCAGCAAACATATTTTTTCTGGACTATATGACACAATTTCCAGATGCAATCCAAATCTATACAAACGCCCCTAAATTTCCTGATGCCCGTCTCACAATGCCATTTCGGGCAACTCGATGGGCGATTTCCTTGCTGAACAAGGAGCTCGCTTACCACATCCAATACATATTAAACTTCCTTGGTCCAGTACTTTTCCCCTTATTAAATCTTTCCATCTTGAAAATGCTGCTAAAATATGGGAACAATATGTAACCCACACGCAGAATTACTATACTCGTCTCCAACCCACTTTCCCTGCACCTACTCAATGGTTTCGATAGCCTATGACTAGAACAGAAACGGGTTGGTATCTCACACTCCGTTTAAATGTTAGTTTAACTGTCAAACGGAAATTCTATTACGAACTTCAAGACAGTCCCGCATGCTCCTGTGGAGCAGAAGAAGGTACAATAGATCACCCAGCTCACTGTTGATCGTTCTAAACCCTACCAGGAAATATACAACTACTATTATATCAGGTTCTTTAATACCTCAATGTTAGCAATTCTACCAAACTGGTCTATCTGGCAAATATTTTCCCAATTTCTACGGTCCAATAACTATAGTAAATGGAGCTTTTTTTTTTCTTACACTATGCTCACACTTCCTGTGCATTTCACTTCTTGTGCACATTATGTACAGTCTTAAAAGATCCATCGCTATCTAATAGTACACTTTATACAGAGAAACGATATTTTCCATCTCATTCTCTGGATGACAATGACCCCCAAGGCCGATTTCGCCATCTATAGACCATTTCATCTTTGGCCTCATTTATAACCATCACAGCACTAGTGTTTCAATGTTGGAATGCAGCGGGCTTCATCTGTTTTTCATCACCCCTGCGATGCCCCAGAGCAGAAGTTAAACACTGCACTCGTCTAACTAACCAACTCTTGTGTTTGTGGTGTCTTTTGCACTTCACTCATCTTTTTCATTATGCCCCAATAACTCGTCATACTCGCACTATATCACTTTTCCTATGGAAACCCTTATCTTAACTTTTTTCCATCTCCCTACATAACTACATCACATCACCTGTATGCGTATAAACTCGTGTTCCCGTTATTACGGACCTGGTATTCTTGTTCTCGTTTGCATACTTAACTTCATGTGGGCTTATGTCTTTTTAGGCAACCGAGCCCTTTTCGGGGTCTGTGTGACCCGCCGTAGATAGAAGCATTATGCCCTATTTGAATACAAAAACATCTTGGAAACCGTCTTGCAGCATTGCCTGTACGGGCTAGTGGACAAAGTACTGCCATCTATTGGCAATTTTAACGTCCTGGTGCACGAAAGGAGTTCTGACGAGTAGACGGTAGTAGTAAAATGTTTAATGAAGTAGCGAGAGTTCAAGTAGACTGCCTGTATATCAGATCTCACAATGGAAGTACGCCGGCTTGAACGAAAGATGCCAAAAACCTTCAATTCATGGAAGTACGCCACCAGTTCAACCGCACCCTACTAACTATTTCTTATTATAGACCCCTATATACTATAATATCAACTCATTCGCATTATAATAAAAGCTCCTCGGAAGAGGTCTCCGACCATCTGATGTACGATCTAGTGAATACAGCATTGGACAACTATGTTAAGGGTCTCGGGTTCGATTCTAACTGAGGTCAGTATTTTTTCTCTCTTGTTTTAAAAAAAGAAATAACTTTTTTAATTTCTGCTTTCGAAAAATGCCTTTCTTTTGCTCCCTTACTGAACATCAGTGAAATAGGTTAGTTAAAGACAGATCAGATATAAATTTCAAGTTTCTGTTTGACCTGGACGTTGACAATGTCATTCAGTATAGTTATATTAAAAAAACATCCTGCTTTCTCCTCTTCTAGGGCCAATATCGAGAAACGGTGAAACACATGTCTAATTATTTTATAGGGAAAGAGTAAATACAAAATTTCTTGTTTGTAGACTTAAGGGATCCGGAGATGTGGGCACTGCATGTTAAAATAATTGAAACCCCGTTTTACCCCTTTCGAAGCCTAAATTCCAAAAAACCTTCCTTAGTGGTAGCTTACGTCATAAAACCTATGTACAGTATAAACTTTATGTTTCCAGCTTAAATCGTTCGGCCTGGGCGTTTATGTTAGTCAGTACTTCTGTATATAAAAATTGTAGCATGTATTTGTGTTCAAAAGAAGGAATATTATTACACGCTTTATATTAACTTGCTCTGTAATCATCTCTGGTACAAATCTTGTGATTGATTTTTAACTCACTTCGCATCATCCAATTTCTTTGAAATTTTGTAAACTTGCTTGCTTCCGACGACAATACAATATTCAATCATTAGATATACGACAGAATAATCAAATTAACTGTAATTAATTAATTGGAAATTATCCTTAAATGCACGCAACGCCGCATCTATTGTGCGAAGTTTGGGTTGCCTATCTCACAGGGAGTTTACTATTCATCTATTATACAGAAAAAATAATTAAAAAAGGATTTTAAAAAACACGCTTTCTTAAGATGGACTAAAAGTAAAAAAATAATAAATTGAATTAATCTTATGAATCTGAAAATAAAAGCCTTTCCTCTTAGATATTATGATTTTATGATAAGGTAAGCAAGAGCACCCACGCTTTTATTTTAGGATTCATAAGATTAATTCAGTTCATTTTTTTTTTTTTTTTACTTTTTAGTCCAACTTAAACACGTGTGTTTTTAAAAATCCCTTTTTAATTTTTTTTTTCAGTATGTAGCTGATCCCTGACGTAGCACACAGAAATAGCAATATTCGTTCAACGTATTTTTCATAGTTTACGTTTAATACTTGAAAGAGACACGAATTTAGTTAGTTATTTAATACCAATGACGATTCCGCATTCTCAAGGCTAGCTAGTCAAGCATTAAGTTCCAGGAATTCTAGCAACATGAAAACACCTAAAAGGCATGCTCGGAGGATACAAGATCTCGCATTACACACATTCATTACGTCTATGAAATTGGAACCTCAGGAACTGCAGGAAAGAGCTTGTGACAAGTGACGCACACCTGAGCATAAACATCCAAGCTCGTTCCTGATTGGTCGCATTCACCTATAAATTACGGATATTCGAGGCGAGGCCTCTCTCAGTGCACCAGCTGATAACAGTAGTAGTTGTGTTGAGAAATCGATAAACTTCATCAGTACTTACAATAGAAGAACATCTCTTATAGACAGCTGCTGAAGACGAATGGTTAAGATCGCACCATCCAAGTAACATCGCAGAGGAGTCTCCATAGAAGCAAAACAGGTTCGGGTGCCGTGTCAGCTGCATCGTCAAACATCTCCTGAGGTGGTCATCTTTTGTAGAAGTCCCGAGTTCGACTCCTGTCTAGAATTCTCATCCTGTCTGGTGAGTTGGCTTATTACCATTGATATCATTTGCCATGTTTGCTAATATCAACATTAACGGTTCAAGAACTCTGCTGTGTCAAAATAGTAGCTTTTCTTCTTAAACACAAAAGGGGGGGGGGGCAATTATTGCTTGTGGGCTATCGCCGGGAACAACTTACTAACAATATTTCAAGCTATACACTACAATAACCGTACCGGTACCTTTGAATAGTGGGTACAAAATGCTGATTTTGAACCCACAACTTTTGAGAGGCAGTTGCGAACCCAGGGTTGGGTTTAGAGGGGCGGTTCTTTGCTCCCAGTTCTTAGGAGAGAACATATTAATAGAAAAAAAAAGTGGTAAAATATGAATCCATGTGCCCGTCACTGCCTCTGAAAAATAGGCGGTATAATGTACCCACAATTTTTTAGAATCAGTGATGGGCACAGGGATTCATATTTTACCTTCGTTTTCCTTTCTTTTAATCTGTTCCCTCCCATGAACTGGGAGGCACAGAACCATGGGTTCGCTACTGACTCTCAAAAATTGTGGATACTAAATTGGAATCTTTTACAGTGTATGTTTCATTCCTCTATCCTGAACTTTATACGCCCTATGTCTTAGATTATAACAAAATTAGCATTTTAAATGGAATTTATCAAATCTTGGAAACATGCAGAATTCGGAAATGACACTAGACTCTCAAGGAGTGCAGCCATTTTGTGCTCAAAACAGTAGGAGGGTTTTCTATTAACAATACAACCAGGGATTCCGCCAGAATTTTCAATTTGTGGGGTTGTAAAGATAAAATGGGAAGGGTATAAGTGAAGTTTTGCACGATTTCTGCAGATTTTTACCGAAAACTTGGGGGTGCTGTACAGGAATTTGGGGGGTGACATCCCACATAGGATGATCTGGTGGAATTAATAGGGTAAGATAATTTGGTAATATTTTTATATTAAATGATTTTTTTATAAGGAAATAACAAAATATTTTTGTTAAACTATATTTATATATTGGAGCCATCCTTCTTGGTAATGTTTTCCACTAGTTTATTAAGATACAATAAACACGCATTAATTAAAAAAAACAATGAAAACAACACTAAACGGGACGGGTTATTTGATGATGGTCTACGTACATGAAACAAATCTATCACTCTCACTCATTAGGGCTGATTTTCTTGAAAGCGTGCGTTGCTTGCGATTCCCATGAGTAGCCAATTGAAACACGTATTTTATTGCGTGTTCTACGTGTAACACGTGTTTCTATTATCTACTCGCCCAAATCACAAGCAACGCAAGCTTTCAAGGAAAGCAGCCCTTAGACGACTTTTTTTTTCACAAGAGTCGTCACACATGAACAGGGGCCGGTCGGGTGGCCGAGCGGTGTGCGGCGGTAGGGCATCGGCACGAAGGTCCCGGGTTCGAGTCCCGGAAGGTGCATGGGTGAGGATTTTAACAGTTAAAGGCGAATCGTGACGGGTCGAAGTTCAAAATTACTAGACTGGCCCATATAAAAATAAAGTTTACCAAAGTTTACATTAACAGGGTTATGTCCTCATCAATATCCTGTACATTTATGTATTTAGGAAAAATACAACGGGCGTATGCCCAGTTGTGGTATTGTGCAAAAACTAAATTACAATTTAGTTTTTGTATTACCAGGAATGCTTAGCAAAATATAATCAGTTCATACTGTCAATAGTATCAACAAACTATAAACACAATATATACTAAACACAAGAGAAATACATCACAATATAAAGCCAAATTTAAAATTAACATAACTAATTCAAGTGGAGTAATAATGCATACGTAATATATGAAAGTTAATACTATACACTGTAAAAACACCAAAGTAAATATACAAATATAGATAAGAGTGATAATACAAATATAATTAAATGATTTACAATTCCCTTTTAGGCTTTTATGTGCCCATCGTAAGTTTTTTTTTCCCATTCCATCCCATGTTTATAAACTAGAACTTGCTATAGTAATTTTGCTTGCTTTAGAATAATTTTATTAGATTATTCAGAAAACCTGTTTCGCTTTGATTAAATATGTCTACCTCGTTTTTCATTCCTCATAATTTATTGTACGAAAAGCACAATCTCCAAATGGGTGACTTTTTCAGAATCTCAGTTCGCGCTTTCCTACAGTGGAAAAGGCCTTTGTTATCAATTCGGGTTCTAGTATCCGGTATCCGAAATTGGATTTCAGAGAGTAAGTCTATACTATCTACGCAGTTATGAATTAATTTATAAAGAAAGAGTGAGTCAATTATGATTCTCCTGTTCTCCAGCGTAAGGAGTTCAAAATTCTGAATTAGGTTTACATAATGTTCAAATTTAGTATAAAAGTCAGTTGTTTTGTACGTTAGGAGTCTGAGGAATTTAGATTAAATCTTTTCTATTTTTTGGCAATTAATTTGAGTGGTGAGATTCCAGATGATGGATGCATATTCAAGTTTAGGTCGAACCAATGAATAATATAACTTTTGGTATGTACTTCTGAATTCCTTTGCCGTTCTATAAATAAATCCTAGAATTCTGAATGATTTTGCTATTATATTGTTTACATGACAATTAAACGTTAGTTTAGAGTCAAAGATCACCCCAAGATCATTTATTATTTCTGGTCTTCGTAAAACAGTGTTATTAATTGAATAAGGAAACTGAATAAATTTTTGTCGTCTAGTAAATGTAATCGAAGTGCATTTTTGATATTCAAGTCTAGTTTATTTCTGTGACACCGCCTATTTATACTACCTAAATCTACTTGTAATTGATACTAATCTTTGATTCAACTTTAGAAAATCTGCATATAATAGTTTTTCAGAGTTTACTATACAATCAGGGAAGTCATTTATGAATAATAAAAATAGTAACGGGCCTAAATTTGAGCCCTGAGGTATTCCTGATGTCATTCCGAATTCCTTTGATACAAATCCTCTGTAGAGAACGGATTGTACACGGTGTTGTAAGTATGATGAAAGAAGTTTAATTAGGTTTTCCGTAAAATTGAAGTGTTTAAATTTGGCAAGTAATATGCAATGGTCTACTGTGTCGAATGCTTTGGCAAAATCAGTATATATAACATGAACCTGACCGCCCTTATCTAATGTTTTAGCTATAAAATTCGTGATTATTACTAAATTTGCAGACATTGATTTATTCTGCACAAATCCATGCTGTGAGTTTGATATTACTGGTCTAACGTGAGTTATGATACGGTGATACAGACAATTTTCAAACACTTTAGCGAATGAAGAAAGAATTGTTATTGGTCTATGATTTTCAATTTACATGACAATTTTCATGAAATAGTTGAATATAAAAGCTGCACTGAATTCAGCTTCCATCTATCTTGCTTTTGATATCGTGTGAACACCGACATCTGCATTTCATACACATTCAGACATCATAATGCTTATCTGAAGAAGTGACGGTCACTTTCGAAAGTTATGGAGAAAATTCATTTGTTTTTCTAGGTTTTAGATAAGGTTCACATGCCTAAAATTGATTGAAACACTATAATAGATCTGTGCTAAAACACTGATGGAGTTTTAAACTTTTCTGTCCTTGAAAAATATTACAGATCCTTGTGCACAGAATGGCATAGAACAGCAAATAAACATTAGAATACTTAAATGGATTTTACTTAATATTCACGTACCCGTATTTAATAACACATTCTCTTAGATTTCTGACCATTGACTAAGCTTTGTTACAAAGAGCAGGAGATGGCACTGATAGTGGATTGGAAACAGATGCCATGCGATGAAGGTTAAAGTCCTACTACACAGGCCTCGTGGCAGCTTCGAAAGGTAACGGACTATTCGCCGACAGGTCTCATAAGAATTATCACCAAATAACCTTCCCTTACGCTACTCCATTCGTCGGAAAGAAATATATTTTGTTAACTTTTGGTCTGCTAGTGTTCGTCCGATCTAGTGACTCTAGCGATTCGTGGTGGCGAAAATCAAAAGTAGCTAATAGGAAAGGATAAACAATTTGTCATAGCATTTACAGCACTTCAGATTGTATTTCTTGTTCGCGAAACATTCGAAGCTGTATAAATGTATTAAACAATGTAAACCATAAGAACGTGTAGTGTTGACTTCCCATAACGAGTAGCGCGCTTGTGCTAAGCTTTTTTAAAGTAGATGACCCACCACATTCAACAAATGAGAATTAGAATACGAGAAGGTGTCACTTATTTGATATATCTAGTTGGATTACTATAATATACGAGGTATAGAGCATAGAGTTAGGAATATAAATAGAGGGAGCTTCAGGCTGTTTTAAGTACAAGGGGAGTGAAGTCAAGAGACGGAAGGGACGAGGCCCATCCACAACATTGACTGGCCCCATATTTAGGAACCCTCTTTTCCGAGTATTGCCTTTTCATTCTTATGCGATGAGAAAGTCAGGGCTGATTTTCATACAAGCTTGCGTTGCTTGCGATTAGAGTGAGTAGCCAATTGAAACGTGTTTTATTATGTGTTCTACGTGTAACACATGTTTCAATTACTCACCCAAATCGCAAATAACGTAAGCTTGTATGAAAATCAGCCCTTACTAATGAGAAGTACCCATATCAGATGAAAACTCGAAAAAAAAAAGTTGTTCGAAAAGACAGATGTGTCGCAGATAACTGACAATTGAAAATTGCTTGAAAATGTCCCAGATGTGTTGTGCTGTACATTGTAGAGATGGACAAAAATAATTTAAGCCTTATTTAATAGCAGTTATATTAGCTAAATTACTATTATTTCATAGCAGTTATGTTTGCTAAATTGTTATTACTGTTATCGGTTTTGAGAACTAACAGTTGCTTACAACAGCTTAGATATCACAGCCGTAAATGTTTATTAACTAAACTGCCAAGCCAATGTTATTGTTTCTAACACTGATAAAAAAGGTCCCTACTAATTCTGCAGTTCTTTCTTGTTATTTTTATTCCTTTTTCGACAAGAGTACACGGTAGCCAATCCGAAGATTGAGGAGAGTTAGCTGATATTCTCGATTTTTTGGGGGGAGGGGGGGGAGGTAAGGTTGGGTGGATGTCTTTCTTAAGTAAATTCTTTTAAATAAACTTTAGTTGGAAACTGGGACGGGTGATTGACCCTATGTCAGAACTATGAACCACCTTCACCACAGAACAACCTGCACTTTAGAGAGAGAGGGAAAGAGAGGCGTTAAAAATATAATATGTGCAACTACGGACAGAACAATTGTCGCATGTTTTTAAAGAATATTTCCAGAATTCTCGAAAATGTCCCTCCCGTGTGTGACGTCTATCACCCTCGTTAATTTACATATCAGAACAATATTTTCCTCAAAATTAGGCCATGTGATTGTGCATATGTTTGTAAGCCAAGAAATTTATACGATGTTCCAATTTATTTATTTTTGAAATAAAGAAGTCAGTTATAGATAGGCGACAAATGTTTTGTCCATAGCCGTAGCACCATGTAGGGGATTTCAAAACAAGGAAAGATACTCTTCAAGAAATTTAGAAACCAGGTTCTTGTTTCGGAGCTAGAGGCATGCAAAGCTATCACGACATCGTCATAAATGACAGCTCCAGAAATGCAAGCCGAGCGGGATTTCCGTATTGCCCTATTTAACCATAATACTTTCTTGACAATGAAATTCATACCTAGAAAAGCCTTTCTATGCGACATTCCCTCAATCATAAACTTTGCTGAAATTTTATTTACGGTCTTTCGGCATCTAAGACTCAGACCGGGATAGAGGAAGAGAAAGGAGTTGGGAAGGTGCCGGGCAAGCCCTATGTGAAGGTGTCATCCAGCATTTGCCTGGTGTGACTAAGAATAAACATAAGTAAGAATGGCCAGCCGATGGGTTCGAAGCCACGACCTCCCGGCATGCAACGCCAACGCTCTACCACTAAGCTACGGCGGATCAGTAAATACTAGCAGGTTGTCGGTGGGAGAAATCCTCCCATCCTTAAGTTATAATACGAACTACTTGTTCAAATCCTGGCCAGGGCACAGGAGGCTTTTCTCGCAGCGTTCCCATGCATGACTCTCTCAGAGGTGCACTCAGCCTCCTATCGAAAATGGGAGTCCTCACACTACTCGGTATAGAGGGACTCTAATGAGGCCACACAAGATGGCTGCCGCTGAACCATAATTTGGCTTCATGTGACGTTATGGATATTCTCTCTATTTTCTTCCTAACTCTATGGTATAGAAGCACGGCTTAACACCCAATGAGCTCTATCTAAAAACGATACAGGACTGACTGTTCCCATTGAATAATTCAGGAATATTTATATCGGTCTGAGTCTTAGATGCCTAAAGGCTACAAATAAAATTCAATTCAATTCATGAATATATATGAAGCCAGGGAGCGGAGAGGACACTTAATCTCGCTTTTCCACTTCCAGTCTAAAGCAATATGGACCAAATTTTCCGATCTAACTCAGTTTTTTACGTTTGATATAGCTGTGTGGCCCGTTTTGTAATTTATGTCTTAATTGCAGTATTATGTAGAGTCTTACTGTACTTACGGTATACTATTATCTGAATAACTTAGGAATAAAAACTTAAATAAAAAACGGGCCGAACCGCGATAAGAAGTGTATAAAACTGATTAGTACTGAAAATTTAGACCGCATTGGATTAGACTAGAAGTGGACAAACGAGTTTAAATATTTGCTCTGGCGTCTATCTATTGACACTAAGCAGTCACTCCAGTATCGTCAACATAGAGCTCGATGGTAACATCCTTGAGAGGAGGGGGGCGGGCGTGACGTCTTTGTCTCAACCAAGAATATTAAAATTAGATGATAGGCAAAATTTAAAAAATCTTAATCCGAACTTAAAATAAAAGTGATCAACTTGTAAAAGGGAAGTTTTACTTACTCTATGGCTTACGGAACTCGCAAGTTCATCGCCGTAGTAACAAACGTTCGCCATCGGGATCTATCCTAGGCAAGATCAAGCAAGTTTTCATCACAAACACCTCTTCTCGAAGATACCTTCTAATATTATCCTCTCAGCGTCGTCTCGGTGTTCCCAACGGTCTCTTTCCCTCTGGTTTTCCCACCAAGATGGAATCATAGACCTCATGAGGTCTATGATCGAATATAATCTTCGTTTCTCTCACACCCGAGCTACATGGCCTGCCCATCTTAGTCGTCATGTTTTCATTATTCTTACAACATCCGGTGAGTCGTACAGTTCGTGAAGTGTGAAGTTCTTCATTATGCAGTCCTCTCCATTCTCCAGTCATCTCGTCCCGTTTCGGACCGTATATCTTACTCAAAACCTTACTTTCAAACACTCGTAATTTATGTTCATCTGCTAGGGTCGTACTCCAACTTCCGCAACCGTAAATTATTGGAGACAATTCTGTATATTTTCAATTTCAACTTCCTTGATATTAGTCGCGAGGTTAGGAGTTTCTGGACTGAATAGAAGCATGCATTGCCCCGATACTAAACAACTTTATATTTCTTCCGTGACCTCGCTTTTGCTTGTTACATATGCTCCCAAGTATTTAAATTTGTTTACTTTCTCCCCGTTATTCCCTGTGTTTCGACTTATCATGTATTTTGTTTTCTCTATGTTTACCTGTAAACCTATCTCATCGCATGCTTCTATTAATAAATCGGTGTTACTTTGTATTATTGCTTCTATATCTTCCCTATTAAATCTACATTATCCGCGTACACGAACAGTTGATTCAAGCCATAACATTAGCCCATTTTTGTCCTCTTTTATTTTTAAAATTGCATTTCTAAAGCAAAGTTAAACAGTAGTGGTGACAATGCATCACCTTGTTTCAATCCATTGCGAATCTTGACACTATCTGACATTTTATTACCTACCTATACTCTGCTTATGGGGTCGCTGAGACATATCCTCACAAGTTGAACAAGTTGTGTTGTTTAATTAGTAGTATATATTAATCAAATTAGCATATCAATATGTAATGTTACGAGTAAATAGCCCTCTCCTAAGTTCTGGTTGTGCTCACCAAGACGATAGCCTGAAGTTAGCTCTTTTCGGATTAAGGGTTTTTAATTGGTCTATCCTCCTTTAATTTCAATAAACTTGGTTGAGTCAATGACATCACGTCTGACATAACCTATACTTAGTTTTTAACTACCTTGATTAGTTCTAGATACCTTGCAAGATTTTTTTATCAGCTCGACGCGCAGGGCTGGGCAGCCATTTTGGCAACTTCCGGAGCACACTTGAAAACACTTCCTGTAGGAACAGCCCACTCTCGCTTATCCTGAACGATAAATAACAGCGAGAAGCGCTCAACCCGGCAGCTACAGTTTGGTCTTGTGGTCAAGACGTTGGAAAGCTAATCTAAGGGTCCAAGGTTCAAACCCTGGCGTTGACTTCTTACATTTTTTTTTAAAGAAAATAAAGTTTTTTCGTTTTATATGTAAATACACAAAAATAAATTTAATAAAAGTTGTGATTTACAATTTTAAAAGATGCCACTAAAAGCTGGGATGTATATAAAGCCACCAGGGTAGGATGCACACCGAGCGATAGCGAGGTGTGCAAGGGGGGGAGGGTGCGTCCGAAGGGAGCTGGGCGGCGTTAACCGCGGGGGGCGCAGCCCCCTGTTAGCGGTGGGCATACGCAAAAGTACTGTTTACTCAAAAGTACTTTTTTTTAGGCAAAAGTTCTGTGCCGCACCGGAAGTGTTTCCAAGTGTGCTCCGGAAGTTGCCAAAATGGCTGCCCAGCCCTGCGCGCCGATCTGAAAAAAAATTCTTGCAGATACCTTGAGTTCTAGAAACGTTGCCTGTGAGCAGATGGGTCCATTCCGGACAACAATAAACACTTTTTGAATTCCGGTGATGACGTAAGTTGTCGGAGTTTGTGGGAAAGTTATTAATCTAAAGATCAATGTATAATTAAGCGAGCCCCTGACAGGGAAATATGAGTAACAGTAGCGCTTCTAGTGTCAGGGGAAAGCAACACCAAACAAAATCGATATTCAGTACTTCGCGTTGCATGACAGGTTTGGTTCTAACTTATAAGTCGAATTCGATAAGCATTTTTAAATTTCCTGGTTATATGATAGGCAATTCTCATATGTTACCATATATCACGGCCTGGTGTTCTAGGCTAAGTCCTATGTCGCGAGAGACACTGTGATAGCATGACTTGCCCTGATTGGCTGTTGTTATCGTTACCTAGCTGGAGATTTCCAATGCTGGAACACAGACAGATTTCTCTAAACGCTTTGCTTAACGACAGTATCTGCCAGTTACGTCATACACCATTCAGCCAATGAGGAGTGAATGCTTTACCTGTTATTTATATACCTCTTAGCCTGTGAGTAGAAGTAAAGAGTTTTTATTAACAGACTAGATAGCAACGAGTTACAAGTAAATATAATCAAAAGCTTCTAGTTTACTTCATAAATCTCAAAGTAAACTATAACATTTATTAAAGATGGGAGGCGGAACTACAATTAAAGAGGCTATTCAAAGGTGGGAACAGAAAACAGGTAAAAGTGCCGCCGAAGCAACTGACGTTGGTTTACAGTTCCAATGGCTGCCCATTGAGAAGATGGACAATTCACTCTCAATGATATCAAATGTTGAAAAATTGTCCTTGTCATCAAACAACATTGATAAAATTACAGGACTAGGATCTCTTAAGAATTTGAAGATTCTATCACTTGGAAGAAACAACATCAAGACCTTGGCTGGATTAGATCCCGTTGCTGAAACTCTTGAAGAACTATGGATCTCTTACAATCTTATTGATAAGCTTAAAGGAATTGCGGTTCTGAAGAATTTGAAAGTACTTTATATGGCAAATAATCTAGTGAAGGAATGGAATGAAGTCAATAAAATTCAAGAGTGTCCATCACTGGTAGAGTTGTTATTCATTGGGAATCCTATATACGAGAAAACAATCTCTGATGGTACCTGGCAGTCAGAAACCCTGAAAAGGATTCCTCAGTTGAAAAAATTAGATGGAGAAAATGTTCTCGTAGCTGAGGAGGAAGAAGAAGGATAAAGCGTTCGGTCGAATTTCACGAAATATTAGCGTGACATTCATGAAACTAAAGCATTAATTGAGCTATTACATTCATATTTACAGTAGATGGAATTTCATTAACGAATATAAAACTGCTAACAGCTGTGTGGGATTTGGACATTGTATAAATTTTGTCAGCTATAAAAACAAATTTATAAGCAACTTTCTTCAAATGTGCTTGAAAATTTGTATTATTTTCGAAGAACACTTTCAATTAGTTTGCCTATAATTTTCTGTAATGAAAAAAATTTAGTCCCGAAGCAATGTAGCTATCAGAATTGTTTCAGAATTAAAATGTTGTGCATACTGAAGCAAGACACTATTGAAATTTTTTATACACGAGGCATTGTAAAATGTCGTTCCCTCTACGTATCAAGTACAATTAAGTAACGTAAAAAGGCAGGGTTATCTGCAGTTCGCGGCAGCTAAAAATGTAAAAATTTGAGGACAAATGTAATGTTTGCAATGTGTGTGGAATTGTTGAAACGCTAAATAAAGTTTTGAGTTAAGAACGTGTGAAATGCGTCAAAAAGAGAAAATTATGTAGGATTATTTCGCTACTTCCACGTTAAGGGCGGGCTGATGGAGCGAGTATTAAACGTGATGTGCATCGTGTATGAAAATGGTTTTTAACTTTTGCTTTAACCAGACATCTCTTTCCATCGCTTTCTCTACATTACGCTCGTGATTTTTCTAGCAAAATACATGTCACTCATAACACGTAGCATGCAAGCCGACATGTCTCTGTTGATCATCGCGAGAGAGTAACGAATTAATTTCACATGTTTCTTTTCGTAGCACTGTTTGAATTGTTGGTTGTCATTATAGGTATTTAGAGAGGTGCCTGTGAGTGAATTACTTGCAGTGGAATGAGCGATAGAAAACATAGGCCTACATACAACAAAATATGGCATTATAACGCTTCCATAAACTACATTCATATTTTTGCTCATATTGATAATAAGGGTGACTAGGGTAGAGATGCTCCACTTTTTGTCGGCAGTGATTTGAACAATGAAAATCAAGTGAAATATGTAGGATAATATTTAAACTAAACACTACAGTTGCCAATGTAGCATATCGATTTTGCATCAATGTAATGGATTCAAAATAAACAAGCATTACAAAAGGGCGTCTTTGACCACACTGGCAAATAAACTCTAATAGCACACTTGATGGGAATTTTTTGTGGGATCGACATTGATGTCGAATTTACATTTCACATATTTCAAATTCATTCCATAGCAAAAGGAAACATTTTATTTTTTTTTTTGTGGGCAAGCCTACGTATTTCCCACGTGGGACCCACATCGAACAAAGTCATTAAATCTGACATGGCCAAGCACAGCTAGTTCCAGGTGGGACCCACATTACACAAAGTGGAAACTCAACATCGGCCATCCCACCTAGTTCCAATGTGGGACCCATATGGGAAATAGCTGCATGTGGGCCAGTCTAGATCCGACAAGGTCGACGTTAGCCGATGTCGTGCCTATGTGGGTCCCACCTCACTGAGCTACTGGGGAAGGAAAGGAAAACGCCGGGGTAAGTTAAATTGGCGCACATGTCTACACCATCTTTCACCTGCGCATAGGGCTGCTCAGTTTCTTTGCGCGTTTCACAGAGTTGCGTTGGCCACAATTGAGACAGACTCTGAAAAACTGTACATGCAAGACAGATACAAATATATTTGCACATGTAACTCCAGGTTTTTAAACGACAACTACTGGGGCATTTTCCCTCAACAACACGTGGATTGTCTTTGGTATTCACTGGTGAAAGCCTGATTACGTGCTCTCCTCGTGCACAGCGCGGTCATCTAACACAAAGAAATAAGTTCTAATCGAACATTCTAGTTATGTGCTAACCACGGACATTTAGCGTTTCTTTGACAGAGTACTGCACACTGAGATGCTTTGTTTTTACACCTTATTGATTAATTGTTTATACGCTTAATTTAGCTTATATGAAAACGGTGGGGTTTTAAACTTAACTTTTACAACCTCTTTGAAAACTTACATCCGTGTTTTAGGTTGGAAACACTTTGAGACCCCTTTCTCGAGTTTCTGCACGCCAGCCATGATTTTTACTTTGCTTAAATTTAACGGTACAGGGTTCTCTGGCATGTGCAGATACTCTCAAGATACATTTGAATAATTTAATCTAATATTACCAACGAGTGGTCGGATGCGGGCTCACGAGACCCAATCAATTTCTATAGCTAGTCTTCATAGAAAACAAAATCGTAGATTAATAGAGGTTTATTTACATATCAACAAGATTAGAATATTGGACATACACTTTCGCGTCCTGACCTTATCCCTGGGTCCGCTAACTTTTCTTTCTTTCAAATTTACACGCGTGGCCTTCCGAAAAATATACAAATAGTTGCCCGCCAGCTGTTTTCATCCTCTTTCTTACTCTTTGCTGTTTTGTGGGGGGCGGGATTTCTCCTTTCAAGAATTGACATATACTGTGCTAATTGTTTTCGCTGTGACGTTGCTCTGAAATCCCGTTACGCTAAGCTAGTTTTACTCATGTTCTCGCCTCGGATACTTGGTGACAAAAGATAAATAAACAATGGTATCTTGATTCCCTCCACCGCCGATACAGTTTGAAACAAGACAAATAAGATAGGCAGTACATCGATTATTCATTTATTCTAAGATCTACAGCAGGCATATTTGCCCAATTATTGTAGATTACAATCATATTTACAATTTTACATCAATTTTACATTTTTTCCAAATCCTAATCATCTATGACATTCAGACTATTTTTGAATTTTCGCACATTTCCACTGAAAATATCCAAGTCATTGTACCTAACATTTAGATTATTGAAAGCTCTCCCCGCTCTCCATAGGAATGATCTTCTACGTGATAACAAGTAAATAATCTTCCTTGCATCGAATTCCTATATTTGTAGAAATTAAATTCATATAACTTCCAATGATATACCATCCGATACCTTGGCCTGGTAACCGCCCTTAATTATTTCTCCATGGAAATTTACCTCTCCCATCCACTTATTCGCAATTTGAAGCCCATACGAAGCTGTTCACTTTGTCTACGTAATTTACAACAGCTTCCTTAAACATGGCACTGCATTTGTATGCTGCCTCCAGGAATCGAACCCGATTCCCTTTTTAGCAAGGAGATAAATAACTTATTACTGCTTTCGCTTCTGCTTCTCGTTTCTGAATAATTTCTCATGTACTGCCAGGGTGGGAAACATAACCTCCATGATATTTTCGATATCCTGCGAGGTGAGAACATTGGACCCATCTATTGGATCTTGGACCCGCCTATCTATTAGTGTAGAGGCGATATTCGTCCAACGTCTCTCAGTGTCCAAGCGCCATTCACACCGAAAAAAAGGGATCAACCTTTGTAAGTCGAGCCGCTATTCAGCGTTACTGACGTGTGGAGACTGTTTTATTGAAATTAACAATTTGTGACAATAGCATTTGGCCATACTATGGCCATATTTGTGACAATAGCATTTCATTAACTTCAGTTTTTGCTTCATAAAGTCAGAGTTTAATTTCTTTCGATTAAGAAATAAATTTTGGTGGCAACGCCTTGCACTCCCTCCGAAGGAGGCCGTGCACTTTGAAATTTTTCTACATAACTGTACTTTATCGCGGTGTGTCCCCGTGGACAGATTTCGAAGAGCTTATTGCCGAAACTCAATGTGGTGCTTCCATCATAGTTGTGATCATAGTTGAGTGTGTGTCAGTATATGAGAGGGTGTTCGACGAAAAGTTTCATCCAAAAAATCAAAACATAAGGACATATCGCAGAAGTGTTACAAATTCGAAATCGCACCCAGTTCGTCGCATACAAAACAGAAACAGAGTACTTACATATTCGCTGCACTGAAGTCTTCTCGCCCTTAATACCGCCGACCGGACCCTATCTTATCAGACTATCATTTCAAAAATCTAAGTTTAAAAATTGACTCGGTTGCTAGTGACAACGAGGGCTTTCTCGGAGATGTTGCTCCTACCAAATATTAGAACATACTGTGTTCCAACCCACCAAGTTCTTCAGTATATTACTGGGTGCATTCCCGGTCCGCGGGGAAAGGGGGGGGGTTAAACTTGTCCGAAACACCTCTTACCCTTTCTGCAGTGGACTCTTCCTTCCTGACGCTCTTTCCCGGTTTTTGCTCATCTGGCTGCTGAAAGTACAAAGAGACACAGCAAACAAGGGATTTACAGTTACTTGAGTGGAATTTTCCACCGCTCTTCCCAAAAATACGCTATGACCCTTCCAAAATTCTGAATTTCCAGCTCTCAAAACTCACTGAAGCTGGCTGAACTGACTTACAAGTAAATTACCGAAATGTATTAATTATTTCGCTTTTTCCCTTAATTCAACATAGTACATTGTTTCATCATTGCTGTGATGAGTAAATTAAATAAATTACCTCTCCAGTTTCCTGCTCATTATCTAACATACATAATAATTAATAAAATATCAACTAATTAAATCTTAACCTAATAAAAGAAAAATAATAAGAAAGAATAGAATAGATAAAAGATGGGGTAGGTCGACCTTAGAGAAGGGGGGGATGAAGAAAAGAATTTACATACGTAATACACAAAGATATACATTTTCAATTTACATATTATTACATAGGTACAAAATGCCTCGCTTCAACACTCAAACTGCAAAGCTAAAAATATTTTTAAAAAAACACTGGTACTCACTTTTCACAAATTTTCCGCACAGTTCTCGCCTACGTGCAGAGCGTGCACTAATAGTAGAGTGATGCATTGTGGTTGTGCAGATGTGGTGAGTGACCAATATGTCCGAATTGACGGAGTATGAAAGAGATCTAATTGTGCCTACCCATCTAGCTGGAGCATCTGTGAGCAAAACAGCGAGGTTATGCAGTGCAACACAAGGCATGGTCTCGATGGTAATGACCGCATACACAGTGCAGGATAAAACAAGGTCGTTATCGTCTGCATCAACACCGTTATCGTCTGCATCAAATCAAACTAAGGTTGTCTTACCGCAATGAACATTCATTAGGAAATGAGGCTACGTCGGTTTTCGGCTACACAGAAGTGAGTTACCCACAGTCAGTGATAAATTCAGACACATTCATCCGGAGAGGTTTGTGTTCATTGGGAACAGGAACTAATTTTCAAGAAAATTACTGTTTATTGGTTATACTTACTTCTGTTATTCTACGTGATAACAATGATCGCATTCTGTGCTTCCTGGTTAATGAATCGTATCACGCTTCATGCAAATAATGCAAAAGAATTTGAAGTACTTCTATTGTAAATATCTCATTGAATCCATTTGGAACATATGTTGAAAGACGTCGCTCCACAGGAGGAAGTCATTAAAATTGGAATAACTATCCGGGAGAAAACGCTTCCAGCCACAGACGAGGACATAAAATATAAAATTATATTCATTCATGAATCTATAAGTGTAGAAAAAGCGAAGGCGGGCACCTACCCATCATTGCCTTGCTTCCATACAAGGACTGTTTAGAACCATTAAAAGCTAGTCGTAGCATACGAAGCACACATAAGAGAAGCTGGATAAGAAGTACCAGAACGGAGAAAGTTGGCGACAGCAGAAGGATAAAACATTAGAAAAAGACAAAAGAGGGGAAAGCTCAGACAAGATGAACATGCAGGAAAGATAAAACCTTAAACCACTACATCTGCACAAGCATGGTCAGAAAACACATGCAACGTCGATACTCACGTGCTTCAAAAGGGGGGGGGGGGGAAACATATTAAACTAATCTTATCATCATCCCAATTCTGCGTCATCAGAGCCAGGGCTCATAAAAGTTGTGAAGAAAGAGAATAGGAGAAAACTTTAAGATAACTTGCGCTGAAACACAATCAAAGAAGCGTATAGAAGGTATATAAATAATTACAAAACGCTATCTAAATGAGCTACCATAAACGAGTTACAGTCCGAGATATTTCCATCAAGTTGTCAAGCAATCCGGATAACCTTAAGCAGTATCCACCTTACTCAGTTCGCCTACTTCTAAATTACATTCACAAAACGCTATAACGAACTAATATTCACCAGGCGAAATCTGTTCCGTTCCTGGACAGTAACCGGATTTACCTACATCGGCACTGTAGAATAATCTCCAAGGCACAGTGTCTGTGTACCCTCCAAAGCCTTAACTGCAACATCATTCCTGGATTCAGCAACAAACCTTGTTCAATCTAACTCTGATCCACGCATACTTCAACCGAGAACACGATGGTCGAACCTTCGAACAATAGCGACTAAGACAGTACAGGGCTCTATCAGCCCAGCGCGAGTTAACACATGACGCAAAAATATTGACAGAGAACCAATAGAGACTATTTTCCCGTGTTACGCTATTCGTAAGTATGGAATAAGTTCGGAAAAAGATTCGGTATCGTCGAAATTATAGCATTTCCATTTACAAAAACATTTCAGTATATAATTTCTATGAACACAACCGAAACTTTAGGTTATGTGACATTACAGTCTTGAAAACCCAACACACATTCCGCAGAATTACTAATAATTTGTTAACATATTTCTGAAGTTTCAAACTGATTGTCTAAATAACTTATTTCCAAGATAAAAGTGTCATTCAACCAAACCGCACGCTTGTTTAAGTTAACCTTAAGTGCAAGGAACTATCAGCGCACAGTAATTACAACTTGTACTCAGTTACAACTTTATTTTATAATGTCGAGTAATCTAACGAAACAATTAGAACAGAAGAAACTGTAGAAAACAGGCTTTCTAAACTTTAATCACCAATAAATTAGGTTAGTTTAATTTAGCTTTCTTTCATGTAGAAATTACAAACGGCAAATCGAAGAACGAAAAAGAGCGAAGATAACCGAACTGTCAGCAATAGCTAACCATAAACGTTTCAATAAACTAAAGTTTCTAAATCGACCACGAGAACAAATACAAGAAAATACGATACTAATTGCGATAATAAAATATCAAATTCGGTAACTAAAAGGCAAGATAATTAAAAAAAAAAGTCGCTGAAGGAAGTCAAAACAGTCAAGTCAAGATTTAATGTCAAAACATTTGCAGAGCAGATCTATGAAACAGAAAAGTTGGCATTCACCCTACCCCATGCTTACCTGACAGGAATAACTGACCCAGTCAGATCACTTGCTCCTCCATGCTGACGAAGAATGCCACACCGACAAAAACCAACATGCATATACTGGAGAAAATAAATTCGAATCTCTCTCTCTCTCTCTCACACACACACACACACATATATATACTCACACATACACACGATAATAAATAAATAAAAATATCGAAGCTTGTATGTAATTCGTCCCCAGCGAAACAAAGCAAGTCCATATAATATATAGCCCCATGGTCACTGACTGATCATCAATATTCCGAGGCCAAACTACTGGAGCTAGGAACACCAAATTTGATATGAAGGTATGATCAAGAGTAGGTAAAGGAAAAAATCCAACATTTTGAAAAAGTTGCTAGCTTGGATCCAAAATGACCACCAAACCCATTGTTGTATAGAATACACAGCCTAAACGGTAAGTGATAAATGAAATTTGGTTCAAAGGTACATCACTAGTAGGTTACGAAAATATTACCAAATGTCTCCAAAGACGCCATCTTGAATCCAAAATGGCAGACCGCAAAAATCAATTTTCCACAACGTTTGAGTTAGAGATACAAAGTTTGGTATAAAGGTGTATTATCACTAGTAGTTTAGGAAAATATTTTTAAAATGTTGAAAAAGTCGCCATCTTGGATCCAAAATTTTCGCCAAACCCATTGTTGTATAGAATACACAGCCTAAATGGCTGGGGCTACTGAAATGAAATTTGGTACGAAGGTACACTATCACTAGTAGGTTACGAAAATGTTAATGTATCCAAAGACATCATCTTGGATCCAAAATGGAGAACCAAAGAATCCATTTTCCACGCCGTTTAAGATAGAGATACGAAATTTGGCATAAAGGTGTATTACCACGAGTAGTTTAGGAAAATATAACAATATTTGGGAAAGCCGCCATATTGGATCCAAAATGGCCAACCGAAAACCCATTTTCTACACGTTTCGAGCTAGAAAAATGAAATTTGGTATGAAGGTGTACCATTACGAGTAGGTCACGACAATACAGGAAAACGTCGCCATCTTTAATCCAAAATGGCAGCCCAAAACCATTTTCCAAACCACTGAAGCTAGAGAAACGAAATTTTGTATGAATGGTGTATGACCAAGAGTAGGTTACAATAAATGGGCCAAACCTCGACTATGGGTGTTGGAGGTAGATCGGCACCAAGGTGGAACAGTACCCCGGAGAGCCTGGCTATGATAAAAGTGGCGCAGCCCCCCCAAAAAAAAACAAGTTGGGAGCGCAGCGTCCAGAATCCTGAAACGTCAAATTGTGAAAAAGTCACCGGGGTCAAACATAGCTCCATACCGGAAGAACCAATAAAACTCAGAGGTTCAAGTGATGTCTAGACCATCGCGACTGAACAACGGAAGTGAATATTCCAAAGGAAATAGCTTTTAATTCATTTGCTTCAGGAGAATTTGAATCTTTCTTTAACCTTATTTCATGTTGAAGCGTACTAGCAGGCGAAAACGGTGTTACTACTATGCGGTAGTAGCACCGCGTTAGTTACATATCGTGTACGGTTGATTGAAGCAGACAACAGTAGTGGTACGATAGTAAAAATAATCAGTTCATAGAGAGACTTTCAACGTGAAGTATTATTGATTTAATTTCTATAGAGTACATAGGAAGTTGCATCTGGACTAATCTGTGACTCTGATCGTGGTTTAAAACTTCTATTGTCGACTTTCGTGAGGTGAGAAATCAAAGTTTGGCCAAAACATCGAACATTATTAATTTAATTCAATCCATCTAAAGTTGCTCCGTTACCATTTTGGATACCATATCTCGATTACTGAAAATCAGTGGAGTTTCTGTCAGTAATTTCTTGTTTCCGTAGCAGAATGAATTTGGTGTTATATCCATAGCTGCTCCGTATGCACACCTGTAAGATAAACAAGTAATAAACGGGTTTAATTGTAATTTATGAGTAACAGCCACATTTTTGTTTACGAACATACCAAAGCGATTAAACAGTTAACAATGTAGAGCACAGTTGGTAATTAATTAAGCTAAAAGGTATAATAGATCATAATCTTATCACAAAAGGTATCTGTCAGGTGATACCAAATGTTTGCTTGAAAGTCTGCTTTGTTGAAGTTTTGGACTGGCATAACAATGGAAAGTGATATAAAGAAATACCACAGAAAATATGTATTTTGCAGTAACCTACAAGATCAAATTAACTCACTTTGCTTTTCCCTGGTAAATAGCTGTTTTCGTTTCTATTCCCTCTCAATGGAAAGATGTTATCACATAATAGCGCCTTTGCTAACAGGTAGGACTTCAAGAAGGAAACTTTACAGCAAAGGATGTATGCAGGTATTCTGCCAGTCCTCAAGAATGAGGGGTGTCATCTCCAAATTCTCGAGTAAACACATGACCTGAATAATACATTTTTTATGCTTAAACATCGATAGTACCCTGATAAACAACTTCTTACACCCGGAATGTTAGCTGTCGATACCTCCAAAACTAAATGTCTGGCAGAATCCCTATAGGTGCTTATTTAAGCATTTGAATTTGACCCTACAAGATACTGAAAACAAAAGGTGTTGCTATTGAATATCTTAATTGTACCTTCGGTATCGTCACCCCGATGGTACCTTCGGTATTAACTCAGAAGGTAGTGATTTGTAATGTTCTTTAAAGGCAGCGACACTTGTGGGAGACCTCTATAAGGTTGTGAGATGGTTAACCTGACGAACAGATCGAGACAAATTACAACCTGCTTTGTGTTCAGCTACCTGTCGTGATCTAAAGTAGTTGGTGGTAGTGGAGGGGGAAGAAGACATGCTGGAGCTTAAGTCATTCACACCTGTAATTTCCCATTGTATTCATATGGTATGTATCGCTGTGTCTAATGGGTTGAAATATACGTGAATTTCCGGAAAAGCTCTTTCGCGATTGTTCCTCTATGGTTGGGAATGACCTTCAATTTGGTGGCGAGGAAGGAAAGGGTAGAACGGCCTGAATGACTCCTGAGTTCCCTCGTAAAGTGAATTTCATTGCAAACTAGAAACAATTAGCTATCTACACTGTGATGGACCAGTCGGAAATGCCGATGATTTCCAGCAGCTGGCTGTGGTGCCTAACGTATTGTATTGTGATAATTGCGTAAAATGTTTGAAGTTGTCGGTTTCAGTAGGCCGCGGTGGATCAACGGTTAGAGCGCTCATCTCTGGCGCTTGGGCTCGTCGGTTCAAACCCTGCTCGTGTCATGTGGGTTTTGTGGCGGACAAACACCATATGCGTGGGCTTTTCTCGCGGTCCCCTCCTTTCATCTCACTTTCTTCATTCCCATGCATCATCCATCCGGCCAGAGCTGCCTAAAAGTCTTAAAATTCAAATTCTAATCGTCGGTTTGCTACCTGGCCTTTCGTTATCGCACCGCACTTCCGCGAAGACTATATTAGAAGGTGAAAGCGTTGCAATAATATGTTGATACAGTGGAACTTCGATATATCGAATTCCTTGATAAATCGAAGTTCTTCCATTCCCCTTGAACCTGCTATTACACCTATGTGAATTTTTACCTCCATATGTCGAAGGATTCGTCAAGAAGACCTCGATATTTCGAATTTTCGTTCTTGCTTGGCTTGGCACCGTGCCTCTATATATCGTGTTTACACTTGTCATCGCATGCAAGCCCCCCCCCCCCCGCTTCCCGTTGTTATCAGTTAGTCCGAGTCCAATTTGACAGAAAAGTAGTAGAAACACATCCAATAACCGTTGTTTTTGTTCTGAACCTCTATATATCGCAGTCAGTCGGAAATCACCTTGATAAATCGAACCTCGGTATATCGAAATCCTCGATAATTCGAAGTTTTCTCGTTTCATTTGAGGTTCGATATATCGAGGTTCTACTGTATTAACATTTTAACTTTTGTGCTTCGCCGGGGAAGGACTTACATGAATTTTTGTAGCCCTACTTTGCATGCTTATTTTATACTGAGTGTATCATTGTCAACATATTTCTTTCAGTATCTATGACATGAAATAAAAACATTTATGACAAATTCGAAGGGAAAATATTCTGAGAAATGACTGATAGCACAAGATATTTTTTTTAAACGCACGACTAGTGTCATGGAAGAAAGATTATTGTCAACCCATGAAAATAATTTATGTAAATTGTAATGGAATCAACTTGTGGAATAACTCATAATATGATATTTTACACTTACGTTTATTCATATATATCGTGATACAGTGTTGCTAGCTGTACATTGTTATAGACGAACGGAATGGATTCTCCTATGCTTTGATTATGGCAGTTTTTTGTTCGGAGTGAAGACTTTGACTCGGAAATTTCTGGTTAAGGCAAGGGAAATAGGTGGTGATTTGAAATGGCCTCCCATGGGATGAAAATAACATCGTAAGGATGTACAATTGAGATATTGGTAATATTGAATTTATTTCATTACTTTGTAACATATTAATAGGATTTTATAGTTTCAGAACGTCTGTAAAATCATTTAATTATCATAATAAGAAAGTAATGGTGAGTCTAGATTAGGTCAAATTTGTATGCGTGTACATGTTGGTGAGGACTGTCTTGGAACGGCGAAATCATCGGTCGTTTCTTTGCTACTCCGAACTTTGTAAACAGAAAACGACGCAAACAGAATACATACGCATCAATACTTACTACAGAAATTAGTATATTTGTTGGCATAATGCACGACAGTACGTTAAAACCATCGACCTCCATTAATACGATACTGGACTGACTGCAGCCATTGAAAATTTCATGAATATATGAAGCTAGGGAGCGGAGAGGAAACTTAATTTTGTCCACTTCCAGTCTAAACCAATATGGACCAAATTTTCGATTCTAACTCAGTTTTTTTACGCTTGATATCGCTGTGTGCCCGTTTTTGTATTTATGTCTTAATTCTTGCAAAATACGTAAATATTATTTGCAATATTTTCTATTGTATGCAGAGTGCGGTATACTCTTACATGAATAACTCAGGAATTAAGACTGGAATCAAAAAACGGGCCACATAGCGATATCAAGCGTATAAAACTGAGTTAGAACTGAAAATTTGGTCCACATTGCATTAGACTGGAAGTGGACAAACGAATTTAAATATTTGTTCTTTCGTCTATCTTTCAACACTAAGTAGTTACTCCAGTATAGTTTACGTAGAGCTCGATGGTTTAAACATATAGAAGCATCTTAAGGACCGGAAATGATATATATATGCTGTCACAATTATTTTGCAGTGTTTCTGTTATCACTGTTCACAGCGTTGCCAGATACCGAGAACTAATATTAATTACATTGGCTTTATGGAACAAATCTCGAAATTCTGTGTTGGTAAACGTCAAAATCGCCCAATGTTGTAAAACATAGGTTTATCAAAAGTGTCATTATACATGTTGGCAAAACATGTGTATTTCAAACACATTGCAGCAAAAGTTTGAAACAATATTGGAATATATATTGTGTATTATATATATATATATTTGATGGAAATATTTTCAAAAGTACCCTCTGACGTTAAAATTCTTGCTAGCATGAAAGAATATATTTTCAAAAATGTTTTTCTATCAGTTTTCAGGAAAGATACTGTTTCTAAAATGTATTGATAATATTTCATGCTCTGTTAATACATCTCATGACCTCTATCTAAATGCGATTCAGGAATGACTGCTGCCATTGAAAATGTCATGATGATATGAAGCCAGGGGGAGGAGAAAATAGTTAATTTTGTTTGTCCACTCCCAGTCTAAACCAATATGGACCATTTTTTTCGGTTTTAACTCAGTTTTTACGCTTGGTATCGCTGTGCAGCGCGTTTCTTTATGTCTTATCTTGAAAAATCAAAAACCAAAATATTTTTTGCAGTATTTACTATATTATATGCAGAGTAGGGTATACTATCATGCGAATAACTCAGGAATTAAGATTTAAATCAATAAACGGGCCGCACAGCAATAAGTAGCGTATAAAACTGAGTTAGAACTGAAAATTTAATCCACATTGGATTAGACTGGAAGTGGAAAAACGAATTTAAATATTTGCTCTGGCGTCAATCTTTCGACACTAAGCAGCCACTCCTGTCGTGTGGGCGTAAGCCGATTTTATTAACTTGGAATTTTATGTGTTTAAGAAAATAAGAAAAGGTAATAATATTTAGTTAGTTGGTTCGATTCGTCTAGTCTGTTTTCTCTTTTGTGCACGTAATTATGTTCTGGGTAATTCGTATAATAGTTTACCTTACTCTGCATATAATAGAAAATACTGTAAACAATATTTACTTTTTGCAAGGTTACACACGATATCAAGCGTACAAAACTTAGTAAAAACCGAAATTTTGTTCCATATTGGTTTAGACTGGAAGTGGACAAAAGAAGTTTCTCTCCGCTGCCTGGCTTCATATATTCATAAAAAATTTCAATGGCAACAGTCAGTCCAGTATCGCTTTTGGATAGAGGTCATTGATACAAACTATGAACTTAATTATAGTGTTTGGCAACCTACGAGCAATGTTAGCAGTAATATTGCAAATCGATTAAGAGGGCACATAAAAATCATTCCAGATCTTTTAGGTATTTCTTCTCTTGTGTGTGTTTAAACCTACTGTAGTGCATTGTGCCATCAAATATAGTAATTTCTGCAGTAAGTAATTAGCCAAATACATTCTCTTTGTTTTCTTTTCTATTTTCAAAATTCCGAATAGGAAGGAAGCGACCGATGATTTCGCCGTTTTGAGACGGTCATCACCAACATGTGCAAGTACAGAAATTTGGCCTAATCTGGACTCACCGTTATGGTAAGTCTACATTAAGTCCTGTTGATCAACATGTTTGTGTGCGCGAGGATTGTCTAAAGACCGTGGCAATCTTCAATTTTCACTCCACTTATACCGGGTACGTTTATAAATTGTCACGGTCTTTAGATAATCCTCGCGCGCACAAACATGTTGATCAACAAGGTCTAATGTAGACTTACCATTACCATTAAGGACACAAACAAACATTAAGAATAAAATTTGTATATAATTTATGTTCCCAAATCTTTTTTCTGAAAAAGAACTAAAATCTTGGTAAAGCAAAGATATTTATGACTCAGAATTTCCTCTAGTTTTGAAAAATAAGAAGTGTATTACAAATGTTTTTGTCGATTTCTCAACATTTATGGCGCTTGGACAAGGACGGATTAGGAAATGGACTTGACAAATAATCTTTAACGCTGTGTATAGGGTGAACCATTTATTTATTAACAAGAACCCAGATACAACACTAATGACCATTTTGCACTGAGTTGTCAAACAATAAAGGTAAACAACCAATATAAAATAAGATTTAAAAAAAATGAATTAATACATTAACAGAAAGAATAATATCAAAACATACAGAAAATCAATAATCATTACCTCAACTTAAATCAGATTCAATGCCAGGTTTTTAATAAAGATGTTATATGTAGAGATGGGCGAGGGGGAAAAAGAACGGGAGGGAAAATATATTTTAGGTTTAAACCCGGTTTTTTCTCCAAATCGTATTTTCCCACCCAAAAAAGTTTTTTTTTTTTGTGAATAAACCTAAAATACGTTATTTTTTATTGATGTTTCTTGATTTTAATTTTCAGAATATTTACCAGTATAACCTACGTCAATTTTAGTCACTTAACTTCTTTGAATCTGGTAACACTGGAAACGTTATTCACTTACGCAAGAGGTTTGTCTGGCTGTGTCATCTGTTTCATTTCTATTGCTGGTAGGTATTTGATAAACGTTTAGCTTTAAGACAGTGGCGTCACCTCTCAGCGTTCACAGGGTCACGTGAACTGCCAACTATTTCTGAATTATTGCTATTATTATTGTTATACGTATTATTATTATTATATTTTCGTCTCAGATTATGCTTCTTATCGAGAGATTAAAAACATACCAATTTAAATTTTTACACTGAGGCATAGGTATATAGTTCCTTTATCAAGTTGTGGGAACTATCCAATTCGTTTCGCGTTCACCTATCTGTTGTGCACGCGTTGCCCCATACACGCTTAAGTGGCGTTAGGCCTAACTTATAACATTGTGTATATGGGAACTCGACGTGCATAATCCGAATGTGAATGAAGACAGCAGTGACCCTGTTGCTAACTCTCCTTGACTTTTCCAACCATTTTCGTGTTTAAAATGTTTAAATACTCTGGCAGAAGCAAGGACAAACTTTCATTACATACCAGAATCTCAAAGCACACAATAAATCATTCGTGGGCAAACATATTAAACGCTTGAATAACATAATGTTGCATCTGTATTTACATAAAGTTGTTTGAGTTCCAGTGTCAGTCATAAACGAAGATCTAATGAACAGTATCGTGCAGTTTGCAGCATTGCGTAAACACTGTTTTGTAGTGTATCGTGCGAGAGATTGAAGGGATTCTCGGAACTGGTTTGTTCGTTTGGCCATTAAAGATTTGTCAATAGAAAAAAAAAATGCATTTTCAATGCATTCCAGTAGACCAGTACATAATAAGTTCGCAGGCTTCTGCGCTTAACTATAAGTAAGTTAGGGCAATGAGACTACTCGACCAACCCCGTCATACCTAAAAGCACCAAACCACAAGATGTGAAGAGGGAAAATATTGTAATTTTTGGATTTTGTTAGATATTTTGTAATATCTGGTGTAGTAAAAAGTAATCCATTATGTTGCCAATAGATGGCTTCAGTGTATAAGTCCGATCGGGTTCAACGAGATGGCGTTCAAACGATGAGATTGCGTACTACAAACACTGTTCAGATAGTTGTGATGAGTTGACTCAGTGTTGTGTGAGCGCGCGTCAAAATGGACACTAGCAAAGAGAAAA
>JAGDQP010019693.1:18545-29925 GCA_022664845.1 Lepisma saccharinum | reverse complement strand
AAATTCAGATTTCTCAAAAATGGAAAACTAGAAATACGAGAAAGAGAACTCACTATTTCACCTCTTCATTTCCGTTTACACAGCTCGTAATCTATTAAAGCTGGCTGTTTCTCAGGCATACGGTTTTCAGGCTGGTGCCAGGACAGTTCAGCTTGTTTACTTACCTTTCCAAAGACTGCAAGTCAATATTATCTTGAAATTAATATATTTATTTTGTTTAAAAAAAAAGAAAGAAAAGAAACAGTAATTTAGTAATTGTGCTTAGTTGCACTTGTAAATAAGACAAACTTTAAATTTGTGGTGTGTCTGCTACGCGAGTGCGAGAATAAAATTTTTCCTTTTCGGGAAACTTCGAGTGGTCGAGAGAATCTTCGGTACTTCATGATCGTCGGGAATTTCCGACTGTCAGACTTCCGGACTTTTCGGCTTTCAGAGTTTTCCTGAACTGTCGGGTAAATCCCGATTCAGGATTTTTCGAGATAAATAGTTACTTTATTTTCTGAAAGGGACGGGATTTCTTTCCTAGATTCTTTTCTCGAAATTTAAGGTACTCGCACACCCCTAGTTAATGAATGTAACTAGGTTGAAGCATTTGCATCCATAACTTAAAAAGACGCTGGGAAGACTTATACACTTTATTACAAAAACTATACAGTAAGCGTAATAACTTCACTGCTTTATCAATACCTTCTTCACACAGGTTGTCTGAAGGAGGTGTTGATACGACACTGAAACTGTGTTGTTTTTGTAACAAAGCGTAGTGTATAGGTCTTGTCAGCGTATTTTAATTAATTGGACGTCCCCTTTCCGGATCTTAACGCTGCACCTAGCCTTTGTGTTAAATTACTTATTTTGTGGTGGAAAATAGTGTTCTCGGTCGAAAGCTAAGGTACAATTCCAGTACACTGCAAAATAATAATAATAAGTAAATAAATAAAAAATAGCTATGTTAATTCAACACAATGCGGGGGCCCAGCGCGACTACAGCTTTTTGTGTGTTAAATCAACACAGCTCACGGTGTTGATTTCGGTACTGGGAGAAAAAAAGTTACGGTTGCAGCGAGATTTGAACATGGGTTGCTCAGTTAGAAGTAGAGCGTCTTACCGACTTCGCTAAATCGTCAGGTAGAAAAAGCACTAGATGCAAACGATACTTATTGAACAACATATTAATGAAACGACTACACTATAATATTCAAATAGTGTAGGGGATCAAATATATGTTGCTGAACCCCCAAAACAAACTTAGTTGCACGACTTATCCAATGGTTTAATCACTTTCTATTTGTCCATTGGGAATCAGAATTTCCGTTCATTCAGAATATTCAATTTCTATGAAAGCAAGTAAGATGGCGACTGCCAAACACTTGACTAGCATTACTGCTTTCTTATCGTAACAACATGTCAAACGCTGCGCTTGCTTTCATAGAAACGGAACATATTATCAATTAATGGGAAGTCTGATCCCTAATTGATAAATGGGAAAGTGATTGAATCATGGTATAAGTCGTAAGAGTAACTTTATTTGTGTTTGGGGGTCTGCAACATTTTTATCTAGGCTACACTGATTGATTCTAGTATGTTTTCTGTCTGGCGATTTAGACCAGACGGTAAGATACTGGACTTCTAACTCAATAACACATGTTCGAATCTTGCTGCAGCTGTAACTTTTTCCCCCAGTACCGAAATCAACACCGTGTGTTGTGTTGATTTAACACAAAAAGCGGTAGTTTATTGTGTTGAATTAACATAGCTATTTTTTTGCTGTGTAGACATCCAGTGAGAATGGCTGCTCCTTCTTCCTTAGGACGATCCTAAAACCCACCATTTCCACTAGTCCGTGGTCCTGAGTCACATCGTAGTTCCATCTACTAATATATCAGTAATAACATAATAATAGTCCAGTAACTGTTATAGATTAACTGTTATTTGGCAGCAACCTAGTAGTCAGAAACATTCAAGTCTTCATGGAATCTTTCATGCTCGCTTGCATGAAGATCTACTTGTCAGGAAGTTTACATTTTCTGGTCCTACTCTGGTTATAGATGAGCCGTTTGGTTTTCTTACTCATTTGATCCAGATACTATTTTTTCTTTATTGTCACTAGTATTAGTTTTTGCTCATGAAGTGGACGAAAAAACGTTTTTTTTTCACTTTTCTTTGAAGGTTAAGAATATAATCTATATTGTGTAGAATTTCACAAGATTTCTCTCCCCACTGTTTTAAGTCCTTGGATCGTTTGTCTCGAGAGAGACTTGTATATCTTTTATTGGAGGCGAATGAAACAGATGAGAAAATACTTTTACTTCTTGTCCTCTGAGCCCCGCACCCACCCGCAAGGAAAACAATCATGTTTCACTTACTCAAGAAGAGATAAAAAATAAAAATAAACATTTAGAATAAAAGAACAACATATAGATTACCACTACTCACTAGCATATACAAACACACTCAAATATACAATAGCGAAAATGCGTGCGGACAGAAAGAAAAAAAATCACTTGGAAAACTTTCCCAATGTTATAGAGAAAGTGAGAGCTTTTCGCGGTCGGTAAGTTACTTCATTGGTTATTCTTCTATTATCGTTTGTCCATTCTTCATTATTATTATTTTTGTTTTGTTATTTTTTATTTTATATAATTTTTAATGGCAGAAGACGAACTGCAGGGGTGGGGGAATCTAAGGAGAAATACAGAATTGAATGAACGTTATCTAGCGTGAAGACAGATGGCTTGTCAGACTCTCTTCGAGCGATTGTGTGCTGTTTATTCCTCCATGAATCTCCTGTCACTCACATGCTCGAAGCTTTTCCTTTTTATCTTTTGCAAAAATATGTTACTCAAAAGATGTATTATTACCAACAATAATTAGAGTTCTGCTAAGCTTCACATTTCGTAGCTTTTACACGCTTTTTAAGAGGAAGACAAAGCACGACGGTGGTTTAAAACATTTGTGCAAAGGGGACGAGATCTGTAAGAATTGTATGGAATTATTTCTTTAAAAGATTCACTTGTTTTTGTTTGTTTGTTTTTGTGTTTTTTTTTTCTTTAAGGAAGAGCCCGCGAAGTGAAAAAGTAATTCCAAATGGACAATAATTTCGTATTTACTCGTGTAATTCACGTACTATTTTTTAGTAAGCCCCCCAAAAATGCTTTTCCAGTTCCTTTTAATTTCGCTGGCTTGCTACATTCGTTAGCTGTCTACATTCTAGATTTCTAGCGCGAATTAGAAAGCATTATATCATAAACTATGTACATTTATTTATATTTTGATGTTTAATCTTTATTTAATTCCAAGCTTTTTATGTTGGCTTTTGCCTATTAATAGGTAGAAGGCTGCATGACTAATCTGTGTGAAACTTTGAAGAAAGTGTCGCTTAAAAGTATATTTTAGGTCTAGATATAACAAATTTTCTTGTATATTTGCATTTATATAATCCATAGTGTGTGTGGCATACACTATAGTACTTACATAGGTAGCACAAAGTTTTTTTTACATTCTTTTCTTTCGTTCACAATGTTTCGTAGTGTCCTCAAATCTTGCAACAAAAATTTAACTCATTTCACGACGTCATACAATAATGAAATTTTGCACAGCGACGTAAGTCGGGTGACAATACAATATTCTATTGTTACTTTAATATATTTCTATATATTTATATAATTTAAAAGCATATTTTAATATTTTTAAATATGAAATTCTTTATCCTAAAATAAATACTAGCCTGCAACTATCCGTCGTTTGATTGGTTGCAGAATCCTTTAGGATTTGAGTCAAAAAACATTAGTTTGAGAAAAAGTATCCGAACACCGAAATAACTCGACTTAAAGACATACTTTTCTTAAACTATTCGTACTAAAAAGTAAAAAAAAAAAAGTTTATGCTTGACTAAAAAGAAAACTATAGTGCGCGCCAATTCAAGAATTTATAAAGTGATATTAGGGCCCACCTCATGCTTTTCTTTTTAGTCATGCATAAACAAAATTATTTTTTACTTTTTAGTACGAATTGTTTAAGAAAAGTATATCTTTAAAAAGGTGTTTTGTTTTTTTAAGTTTATTCGATGTTTTCCTTCCAATATTTTACAGAATAGTTTTGATTTTTAACACATTTCGGATTCTGTATCATCACTATATCTCAGTTACTTGGTACAGCCAATGATGACATTCCGCTGATTCGTATTTTCTAACGTGAATAGTTCCTTGTTCATATTTTCCCTACGAATTCCAGTTCCGAATTATCACTCAAACTGCAACTCAACTGTTAACTATGACTGCCCATGCGCAATGGTAAAATTTTGTTTGAATTCCGATGCTGCCAAACGAAGATTGCCGGAAAATAACGTGGTTTGTCCATTTTTTTGCGAAACTGAGTTAAGAGTGCTTTTGAAGGGTCTTTCTAACAAGCTATCATACATGAAGATAGCGTGCGTACCATCTGCTACAAGCAAATGTTTATTTGATGTGTTGGTGTACGCAATGCTAATTCTGAAGTTTTAAAACGGTCTTCTGTTAAATCAATAAAATGGACAAACCATGTCTTTTCCTGTGGTCTTCACATGCAATTAAAAGACGAAAACGCATATTCGAGTTGTCTCACAGGTTGTCTCTTTAGCTCTTGCTCTGTTGCTGGTTTGATTACAGCTATCTAATCAGGACTAAAGTCCATTCTGTAAGGGCGGCATATGCCCAGGTGTTTTCTGCTGATTTCGGCTTTGCTTAGAATCCCTGTTTCACTAAGAATTTTTACAAGTTTAATTTTGTATTATGCCCTCATTCCGCGTCTGTCAAGAACAGAACTTCTCACCGGATTTCCAGGGTGTTTGTTTGGCTGTAGGCCTAATCATTAAACTTAATTTTTGTTACATCCCTGTCGTAATAAACAAGAAATAGTAATGAAAATGCATGAACTCATGCTATGGGACCACTTATTGCTACATTATTGCTTATTTATTTATTATATTGAATGTATAATTGTTTAATATTGTTATTATTATTATATTTCACTAATAACAAATGAACTAGTCTTGAAAAGGTTCATAAACTGTTTGATAAGCAATTTCGTAATTATGTCGTGGGTTGCACACTATTGGGATGTTTCGTGAGGTGCTCGATAGATGTCACCACAATTCTAATGTGGATTTGGAATGCAAAACATATCGTTGTGTTTTTGTTAGTACAAATTAAAGAATTAAATAAGAGCACAGTATTACTTTTTGCAAATCGACGTTGTCAGAAATCATTCTGTAAGAATTGCTGTAAATTATTTTATGAGCTTATTAATTGGTCGTAAATACTTATTGTACCTGTTAATATAAATAGTTAATGTTAGGGTTACTTGACACAGACAGAGAATCTGTTATGGGAAATTTTTATGTCCTTTCTCTGAATAGCTACTTAACTTCTGATTTAATTAATCTCTTTAATTTATTTGGAGTTCTAATTTATTAAATATTCCAGGTAACTGCGAAGCTTCGGGATACTTGACAATTGTTATAAATCTACAGATGTTCGACGAAAGCCATTTGTAGCCCACACTGGAATAGACTTAGGGCACTGTGGTGATATGTGGAAGCTGCCTGCTACATACTCAGAAATTCGTCATTCGAACCAAACCTACACGCCCTGAGAAGTTCATTTTAGAAGTATATATGAAAAGTGTCCGCACAGCGATTGCAAGAGGACTGAATCAGAAAAGCAACTCAATAAGTAATAAGTATATTCTACGTTAATAATAATAATACTATATTCAATTTTCATTCATTCTTCTGAGAATTAGATTTCTCATGATTACAAAGGTGTGACTCGAGTGTATAAACTTCGAATCTACTGCACTGGGGAATGCACCTTACAGAACATCATGGAACAATCCTGTTATAACAAAGATAGGCCCTTTGTCTTATTAAAAGTTACAAAAAAAAAGATACAAAATATGCAAAGCGGACTGTTCGTATTCATATTCACACAGAAATACTAATGGAAAGAGTATTTCTTTAACCAGTCCAATCCGCTTTTAACTGCACCAGTTAAGGATAGCATGAGTAGGGGGGTTATTTGTTTATGTGGTCTTTGATACACACAGAATTACTTAGCACCACATTGTTAATAATAGGTTCACCTGTTTATGTTTTGTGTGACGTGAACAAGTTTACGTCATTCGAGCCATAGAAACTGGCTTAAACCAAAGTCTTGCACGACCTCCAATGACTCAGCGGAAAACTTATAAACGAATCAGAAGGTCAAATGCAAATTTTTTTCCTGGTCTATCTATATAATGTTACATTATACAAACAGACACATGCATACAAAAGGCACACATGTCGAGAAACAGAAGCAGAACATTAGTCGACATAAAAATAATCTTCGTCACTTTGGGTGAGAAAGCAGGCTACAATAGAACTTGTAGCGTCATCTCAGAAAGCTTTGTTTTACCTGCTGTCAATACACTCAGCAATATGTTTTCCAGGAAGAAAATAGGAAAGGCAGAAAATAGAAATGCTATCAATAAGCTGTATGTTCTTTATTTCTTGCTTGTGTTTTGAAACGTCATAAAAGAATGCGAAAAAACGTAGGCCCCCTCGATCATGGTAGGACACCTGCCCGTGAGTGTTGTAAGATTGATTGATTGGTCGAATTGTTATTAACGTCCTAAACGAGCTGGTGAGCTTCTAAGGACGGAAATTCGTTTTTTTGTAAAGTGTGCACCGAACCACTACGTTCAATGGACTCCGGCTGGAATTGAACCTGTGACCCTCGCACAGACAGCAAATTTTCCTCTTATTCACTCCGAGATGGTCAGTGTTGTTTAACATCTTCAAAAGTCCCTTAATATTAATCCTAAAACTCTATCTTGTCAAGACTTTCTCCTATCAACTACAATCCTTCGGATTGCTTAGTTACGAGGAAAGTCAAAATTCGGAATCTAGGACAAAAATCCCTTTTCTGACACTGGTAGGACAAATTTCCCTAGATAAAATCCACGTGGACAAAAATCTCTCCTGAGCGAAATCCCTCTCGTATAAAATACTGCGTAGTCAGAAGTATGTCAATTCCAAATAATAATCCAGTGTGGAAAAAAACGTGTCCATAATTTTCTTGTCGAATTAAGGAGAGTTAACATTGAAAATGGATACGGTTCCAGTGATGGACGAAATGAAACCACAACCTGTCGCCACCTCTGAAGATTTTTTTTCTAGAAAAATAAATCTAAACAGATGCACTTGAGAAAAATACGACTTATTTTAAACAGCTTGTCAAACAATTAATTAAGTATTATGTTGTGATGGAGACGTCAGCCATCCCGATTAAAGTTTTCCAAGGTCTTCCTCAGTTTCACTAGACTAACACGGGGATGGTACCTTGATTATCAAACGTTTCATCCCATTGCTACCCGAGAATATCAGTCATATCACCCCTCAGACAGACTTAAGAAACTATTAAACTTTGAAACTTGTTATCGATTTTTTTTTATGTCCAATGTCATCGACAAAAATAAGAAGTGGCACTCCGTATTCTTTCCACAGTATCATAAAGGGGATCCGCAAGTTTCGGTACAGGAAGTTTCTGTGCAAGAAGTTTGGGTGCACTGAAGGTTCGGTGCGAGAAAATTTTTGTACAAAGATGAAAATACCTTTTCTTTATAGAAAGGCTGTTAAACTATGAACTTGACCTTACCGTTGTTCGATTAATACCCTTATTGATGCATTAATTAATGAAATCATTAGAAATTAAACTAGCAATTTGCTTTAAAAATTAGTTTCGGCATCTTGAATTACTGTACTGGTGATACCACAGATACAATCACTATGGTTCTCTGTGGTAATACTTTCGAAATGTGCCTAAAAATTATCAGCACAAAGTGCTTAGAAAGTAAACAGTCTATAAGAACTGTAGGATCCTTAGAAAAAAAAACGCATAATTTGTAAAAAAAAACACAGATCAGAGTGTTTTTAGACGATATACCGTAATGATAAAAAATTGACAAGTTTTACGTAAGCACTAAGGGAATGGTCGGGTATCTGCTTATTTTACATACAAGGGGAGGGATTTTTTAAGTGACTGAAAATGTGTTTACGCAAGAACATCCCCTGAAGTCCCAGTAACATTGTAAACTTTGATTCTGGTTCATCGTTTTTACTTGATTTTCCATGACTGAATAAACACTTTTAATGAGGTTACTCCTTGGGTAAAGTTTAGTTTAGGTTTCTCCCAACATGTATAATATACAGCAGACATGTACAATGCTTCCTATGTGTGTGGGAGTGTTGAAACGCAATATGTAACAAAGTTTCGAGAGATGGAAGTCTCAAATCTGCCTAAGAGTGAAAGAGCTAAAAGCGCCTGGGATTATTTGGCACCTTCGATATTCAGGCAGGATAGATGGTGTGAGTGTTAAAGGTATATCATGAAAAACATGAACTAATCTGACTTTTCTAATCCGTCTTTGCTTTTTTGCATTGAATATTTAGTTTTTGTAGCAAAATAAGTCATGCATAACACGAAGTGACGCCAATAGGATTCCCGAACATGCCGCCATGTTTCCGCATACTGAGCAACTCGAGTATGTATTTAACCTAATAATAATGACACATGCCTTTTCGTAACACTTTTGGGATGCTAGCTGTCCCTGTGATTTTCTAGAAGAGTTTGTATCAATTATTTGTACAAGAATCAGTGGTAGAAAGAGTACATACGGCTCAATAGCTGGAGAAAGATGGGGAAATCGAAACTAAAGTTTAACCTGCTCCTTCACCGAGACCACTATTAACTAAGTGAAAGGTAAAGTTAATAGATGATAATGTTTTATATACCTGGTGATTGTGCAAGTTATATTATCTAGGTCTTGCGTTCATGACTTATGATGAATAACACATGCTGGCAATGCTATTACAAAATTTTGCTAAGAGCTTATGATTTAGTTAGAATAACTAACACATCTTTGTATTGTATGTTTTGTGTTAGTGGGTCTTTAGGCTTTAGTTTCTAAAAGCAAATTTTTAATTGGCAGGGTTTTCCCATAATCTTCACATTTTGACAGATGCCCAGGTTAAAAATATTACAATTTTAATCAGAGGTGGTGAAATGTATTAAATGCAGAGACGGTTGGTAATCATTTTAGTTTGCTCTTTAAATACTAATACCAGCTGCTATAATGATTCCTTGCTGATCTTTGTTTTAATAGCAACGTTAGTCGGTAAAGGAAAGGTGTATCTAGTATCAGAAGCAAGTGACAAAATTTCGTGTCTCAAAAATTGCAGGTGATGCATTCACCAGGTAAGAGAAAAAAACAAAATTTCCGGTGTCAACATTTCATAAATCCAAAAGATTTCAATGCCACCTTTTTATTTCTTTTTAAAGTAAGGGCTGATCAGTAATTATTAATCTATTCGGTAATCTACCGCTAAAGATTTAACAATTATATTATTATAACAACGGAACATGTACCGTTCTTATTTTTCTACTAGTATTATTTTAGCTATTTGGAATAATTATATTTACTTTGAAAAGTATTAATTCTGCCTAAAATTCTCAAGTTTGGGGAGGGGGGCCGAACCCCCTAACCCCGTTACGTCCCTGATTGTAATAATATAGCAAGTAAATATTTCATTCATTTTAACTCGCTCTTTTACTAATTTATCAAGATTATAGGAAACAACATTCATCAGTAAGTATTTGCACCGAAACTTCCTCGCACCGAAACTTCCATGCACTGAAACTTCCTGTACCGAAACTTACCGCACCGAAACATCCTAGCCCATCTTAAAGAAGTCGTGTTGTTATCTGATGATTATACTAGAGTAACAGCATGTAATTTAGCACCAACAATTGCGTTGTACGTAAAGGGCATGAGAAAGAGAAACAGATGGCAGCACAAGTTATTTTTGAAACCATAGTATATGGTGTGTCACTTCTATCTAATTTATGTTCTGTGACATTCTATATCACAAATTCCATAGAAAATTTGACACTGTAATAGTCCCCTTTGGTCATGCTCTCTGTCTAGACCATATCATTATAAAGATGGATTTTCGCACCAGGCATATGTTGGGACGGTGTCTTGAGTAAGGAGGGTCTTTTCCTTTACCAAATAACCATTTTATCTTTGTTTCTAAATATCGAATAATGGCCGTTGTTTGAGCTATATCTGAACAGCAAAAAATGAGTGTTAATTCAACAGTTTTCGGGGTATCAGGGCAACCACCCCTTTCTGTGTTAAATCAACACAATAAACAGTGTTGACTTCGGTGATTCAGCACATTGGATGTGTAGTCAATGCTGATTGAACACAATGGAGGGTGTCATACTGACACTATCACAGTGCTGAATTATGGAAATAACGAGACAAAAGATGTTGATTTAACACACAAAAAGTTGGTGGTCGCTTTGGGGCACCATAAAGTGTTGAATTAACACAACCATTGTTTGCTGTGTGGATTTCATTAAAATAAATAAATACACAACTTTCAATTTCAAATATTTCTAAATAAAAATTTTGCTGACGCAGATGATTATTTCCTGTTTCTCACATTGACCTGCTGTTCTCTTTCAGATGTTTATCAATTTCTACAATCCAGTATTCGTAAAGAAAAGTTTTGCTGACGTAGATGGAGTTTTTCTTTCCCACGTTTGCTTGTTGATCCTTCTGGATGTTTGTCACTTTCTACCAACATTTATTAACATTCGTGACAGAAGCACAGAAGAGGTGTCCTTCACCTTGAACTTCTTGGTGGTCATGTAACAACCGTAATTGAAAATACACGTTTGTACTTAAAGTTACCTATCATTACAAGTTTGTATTTTGTACCATTCCGAAGTTTCAAAATTAATTCTTCAATATGGTTTTGCTATTTATTTGGTTTACAATTCGTTTCCCTTATACAATCACAAAGAAAGGAGAACTGGAATAGTCTAGGAGCAGACTATCGGAGGTCGTATGTCTTTGTTGTATAATTTGACTGGAATTTTCCTACAGGCCATCCATCATACAGGTTCTTTTTTTTCATCTTGCTTAATGTAGAATCACATCAAAGTGACACATAAAAAAACGTTGATTAAGCCTACACCGTTGATAATCCCCAGTGGCATACAGCAAGAACGTTGATAACACCGTTGGTAGCCCCCAGTAGCATACATAGAAAAACGTTGACAACACCGATGATAGTCCTCATTGATATCTCCAGTAACACACAGAAAAAACGTTAATAACACCGTCGATAATCCCCTGTAGGACACATAAGAAAAAAACGTTGATAACACCGTTGATGATCCCCAGTAGCACATATAAAATTGTGATAACAACGTTGATACTCCTCTGTAGCACACATAAAAACGTTATAAGCACCGTTGATAATCCCCTGTAGCACACATAAGAAAAAACGTTG
>JAGDQP010019693.1:5383-18535 GCA_022664845.1 Lepisma saccharinum | reverse complement strand
ATGATCCCCAGTAGCACATATAAAAATGTGATAACAACGTTGATACTGCTCTGTAGCACACATAAAAAACGTTATAAGCACCGTTGATAATCCCCTGTAGCACACATAGAAAAAACGTTGATAATATTGTTGACTGTCCGCTTCTTCAAAGGTTGATTCAGTGATTAAAAGTTATTTAAATGTTGAAGCATTTATATAACTTGGAATGCAATGCTGAAGTGATGGAGATTCGACGGTGTAATCAACATAGAATCAACATGTATTCTACTAGAGATGAAGTTGAAAATTGTACATTTGGCGACATATTTATCTGAATCAGAAAATTCTGTCGAATTAGTATAGAAGTTTAAGGGTGAACATTGAATTAAGTAGGTTAGAATACTTTGTAGGTGTGGTTGTAAAGCAAAATTGTTGTAAGATAATATTCTAGGTAATCGTAATTCAATATGACTAGTGTTTCTTTATTTGATTGAATTGTATTGTTTTAGGCAACTTTGGTTCATGTCGGGTAGAATAGGGGAAAAGATTTTGGAAGCATGTCGGCCAGAGACTATTTTAAAGTTACCATCCCGACATTAGCCTGGTGTGAGTGAGTGAAAAGTCTGGAAAAGGACTGCTAAACCAATTTTCTACCAACTAAGCGACGTCCTCTTGGTTTTCTTTATTTGACGTTTAACTTTTTATTCGTTCATTCACATTTTTTGTTTCACTTCTGTTTTCGTTATACAGGATGGTTTGTTTCAAGAAAGATTAGAATCCTTCACATTAAAAGCTGTCATGCACGGAAAGCAAAATCGTCGTTCTAACGTACGTACAAAAACTCCTGATTTCCGAGAAAATCGGCCCTTAATTTCGAAATATTGCTAAATTTGCATTAAGAATGATTGAACCTAGATAACCATAGGCATAGACCTTATATCTATTCCGAAAATAATATTACTGCACTAATATTATAGCAAAAGCCCTAAAGGTATATTTTTTCAAACGTTGTGGTAGTAGATAGACTTTCTATTGGAGTTTGGGGTAATAAATATATAAAGAAGCAAACGCAGTAGAAATACTTACGATAGTATTAATATAGTTATGTTTTATGAATTTAATTAATTATTTATGAATTTTCAAGGAAGATAGTGAGCAGTCAATTTACAGTAATATAATAATTCACAGAAGTTGGTGAATTATTTTAAAGTATATTCTTATAATGAATCACATCCTGTGCTTTGAAATCATAAGCAAACTAATATCTTGATTTAAAATTGCCTTACGTTTTAAAAATATTCAATGAGTCACTAAGAATTATATTTTTTACGCAAGGATGATAATATTAAAAAAAAATGAATCATATCAAGTGGATAAATTAAAAACAAATTAAAAATCCCAATTAACATTACATAATAATTTCATCATTCAGCTCGAAAACAGTTTCGGGAATAATCGAAAGAGTTTGAAACATTATCGAAGGAGTGGAGAAGGAAAGAGCCAAGTAATACTACTTTCCCATTCCATTTCCTCGAAGGAAGAATTTTGCTCTCTTTTCCTCTGATAGAAATCAATAGCATGTATGAATCACACGCGTTTCACCTTAACCTTCAAACGACTGCTATCATGAACATGAAATATTTCTCAGAACGTTCCCATTGGCGTAATTGTGTCACCGTTGATGATGGTCACAAAAAAATTGATTTTTCGGTATTTAAGTTTTGAGAAATTTGAAACTGGCCTATTATTCTTTTCTGAATGAGGTTTTTCGCTTTTTAAGAACAACCACCTTTTTTTTTTGTGTCTGTGTGTGTGTTATAAATTAAGATTTCCCTTTCTCTCAAACTTCCGTTTATATTCAGATCTTTGTTTTATCTTAAAAGAAAAACGGAAACGAAAACCTGGTTTTAAACCTGTCTCCTGTCTCCAATTTTGTTCACCTTTAACGCAGGACAGAAGCTCAAAGGAGTAAAAGAGAATTTTTCAAATATTGGTACAGCGATTTCGATTTATCTGGCCGTTTTTGAGTTATCACATAGAACTGAAATGGGTTTACATCGTGCTTGACTGTACAGGCCAAACATGCAACTTCCGGTTTGAGAAAAGTATATTTGGCTAATATACGTGCATCCCCGAAGCCAAGTTTTGCTATGGCCTTAATTCAAACACCGTTCTAACATCCACATTTTTGAAAACCATGTTAATTCGGCATGACAGGTTTTGAAATCAGAATCTCTCAATTAAATATAAGGGAATCCGCTACCCTTGAGACAGTCTGCTTGCTTCTAAGACTGCTTTCTTACCTCGGTTTTCATCGCACGGGCTGAATAAAATTACGCTGCAAAATCTTCTGATATGCACAAACTTGTTTCCTCAGGAATGCAAATAAATTTAAAAAATAAACTTTCTATAGGTATTGAGAGCAGAAATCTTTTTTTTTTCTGAAATAGTGCATATTCAGAGCATCACTTATTCTTGCTTGTTTGGTCTCTACTCAACTTTCCTAATCAAATATACATTTCAATAAAAACAATCCTTTGAGGAAAACTAATTTAATGAGTACTCGAATGCCTTGCGGTGTTGTAGACTAGTTTTAATTATATTCTTCCCTTGATCTTGATCTTGAACTGATTTTTCCATGTGAATAAAAGAAGAAGAAGAAGTGAAATGAAGAACATTCAGCCTCACTTCCCCTCTTTTCAGCCTCACCAGTTATTTGAGAGGAGTGAAAGTGGAGTACGAAAGCCAGTTAAATAAATCATTTGGAAAGCTGGCCTACCTGATTTACAAGAACAAATCTAGCCGAAAATTGTATTCATGCATTTACATATATTTGTCTGTTATTTCATATTTCTACCACATATACGTAGGGCGTTACAGAATTCGATCCACAAAAATTTCTGATATTTTACAGGTAAAAAAAAAAAAAAAAAAAAAAAAAACAGACTAAAAAAAAGTCTTAATAAACGCAGGTTAGAAAACGTTCCATTGTCGACGTTATCGGCCAAGAAAGTTGGAATGTTGACTGTTAGAAGTTAAGATTGTGAGTAAATAGAAGACACTAGTAACAGTTAAGTTCAAACTGTTTTTTCTTTTTTCAAATTTCATTGTTTAAATGAGGGAGGAGTTTTGATAAATTTCCTCCTAAGAAACGAAGATATGAAAATCCTTTTAGTATGTTGTTAGTCAATAGTTCGTACCATGTTGCGCAAAATTGAATCCATTTAATCATCGACGTTCTCTTGTTTTACAGGTTTTAAATGACCATGGCGACACAAAATGTGAATTTCTTCAAGAACATGGGAGCGAAGGAAATCTATGACGAATTTGCGGAAACAATGTCCATCTTATCAGCAAGACTCGTCGGACCGGCGCAGGGCCGATGGTGGCCCGACGAGTCTAGCTGATAGGGCAGTAACTCTTTCATACAGCACAGTGAAATCGTGGGTGCTGGATTTAATGAGAGGGAGAATAAGCATAGAAAATGGGAAAAGCTCAGAAAGAGCTGAAGAAAATGTGTTCACGACATGATGATTGCAGACAGAAGAATTGGCCAGTAAAATACAGGGACACCTCAAACATAAGTTTGGAGTGAGTGCGTGGAGATTACAGTTACAAGGAAGTCCTTTGCCAAGTGAGGACCAAAGCTCTTGACAGCGAATGACCAGAGGAAAAGAAGAGACAGTACGGATGGTCTTCTCGAACGTTTTTCACGTAGTGCGACGTACGAATAGTGACAGTTGATGAAACACCATTGCATGTGAATGATTCTGAGTAAAAAAAAAAAAATCGGTTAATTCAGTGGCACCATAGTGGATCCCCACAATCCCAAAAGGTTCACCGTAAAAAAATTGCATTTAAAGTGTGATATTTTTGCATTGTGAGTGTGATTTTCATCAAAACCTTCTTATCGATTTTAGCCGTGAGGGGCGACATTTCTTCTCCCGATTTTCAAAATTATGCGCCAGTAACTGATACTGGATTCGTTCTTAACACATTTTTCATAGACATTAACAAGTCTGCGATGAATGTCAATAGGTCTTATGATGCAGAAAATGAATAACTGACCGTCGCGTGGTGGGATTTTCAATCGTAACAAACCATTATTACTAGTGCACTCACGAAAAGTGTGACTAAACAGCTGAACGAAAGAGGGACATTGCGCAGACGCAATATGCAAACGTGATTTGCTTTTTGAGCAACTCTCGTATAAATAATATGGAATAAAATTAACTTACTAACAGCAAATAATGTAGATAAAAAGAAAAGAAAGTTACAAATACATAAATACTATGACATCATAGATTTGCACTCACGGCAATAAATAATGACAAAACAAGAAAATCCATTGTATTCTGATATTTAGTATCGTTAAATAGCTTTTACAGCGAAAGTTTTCTTTTCTGATAATATTATTATTAACATTGCTGTCTTTCTTGATTAAAAAGAAACATACAACAAAAGGTGTTACATGAATAACAGTTTCATTTATTTTACATTTATAGTAATTAGGATATCAGTTATTACAAATAACACACACACTTTATATAGAGAGAAACGTCCATTCAGAAACAAAAGAAAAAAAAAGCAATCTGATAGTGTTTAAGGAGTTACAAAACAAAACAAAAAAAAGGTGGGGGGATTTAACAAAAGAAAAAGAAACAAATTAAATATTCATTTATTGTGAACATCATTTATATACAATGAATGCACTTTTATTTAAAAGAAAAATAAACCTAGCTCTTATTTAATTTTTCTTGTGCAAAATATCGTGAGTAATTAGCTATGGTTGTTAATTTTAAAGGGTAACCACGTGACTGTAACGCCTCAGAAGGATAGAGGTCTGTGTCACCCACGGGGGAGTCATCATTAAAGAGAAAGAAAGCCTTTCTTAATGGTTTGTAATAAGAGGTGCCATTGCACTAAACTATACTGTTAGACAGAAGCAAGACCTGTTATTATACTTGTATCTTTTTTTCTCGTGTTTTAGTCTTATAAGAAAGTTCATCGTTATCTATATTTGATGGTTTTAAACAGTTAATGTGATCTTTTATGAAAGTATGTGAATCTGAATTTATTTTAAGGTCTTAAGCAACTTTGGCTCAGGCCGAACGGATGATGATGGGATGAATCGATGAAATGAAGAAAGTTGAAGGAAACGGGAGTACTCCGAGAAAACGCGGTGTTTGTCCACCACAAAGCTCCCATGGCATGAGCAGGGATCGAACCTACGACCCCACGCATCCAGTAAAAATGAGATCATTGTCTTAGTGTCGTCTCTGGATTTGCCTAAATGAACTGAGAGAAGAATATAGGGACAGACGAGGAGGCAAGGAGCCCTCCGAGCGGGCGTGGCTTAGTGGTAGAGCGTTGGCTTACTATTCGGTAGGTCCTGGGATCGATCCTAGCAGCCGACCATCCTGACTGAGGTTCTCCAGGGGTTTTCCTCAGTCATACCAGGCAAATGGCCTTGGCCGTCTACCTTCCAACATCCTCTCGCGCACCATATCCCGACCTGAGCCTCAGGTGCCTAAAGGTCTTAAAATAAATTAAAGTTCAAGGCAAGGGATCTAAATTTCCTTTATTAAGAGCGGGAAGAGGGCTTTTCTGACTCCAAAACATATTTTCTCTATAAATGAGCGGTAGAGAGAGAGGAAGGGGGGGGGGGAGATTTTGTTCTCGGGCAGCAACTTATACAGCTTGCGTTTGAATCTATGGCAAAGTGCGGGTGCAGAAAACAAAATTCGATGCCATTCGCCACTTCCTCACCACTTCATCAACGGTGGGTTAATTACAGGACTTCGTCATAATTGAATTGAATGTATTTATGGCTTTTAGAGAACTCAGTCTGACGTCGGAATGTGGGAGAGAAGTCGGCTAGGGCCTACTTGTAGGTACTATTCCGAAATTTGTTGTGTGAGTGAGAAAAACCTGGGGGAAATCTTGGTCAAGGCCTCTAGGATCGCTCGCAGGACCTTCCGATTGCTGAGCCGACTCTCTGCGAACTGAACTACAAGTGCTCAGTAGGACTTTACCGTAAGTGTCAGTTTTTGTTGTATGCTGTTTCTTTCTTTCAATCAGCCTTCCATTTCTCGTACTCAACTCGTAATCTTTGTAAGTTCTACAGTTAAAAAAAGTATTTATTTTACATTTAAAAGGGCATGTTTGGAACACATATTTCCTCGTAATTTAAAAAATTAGGTACCTCTATATTTTGTAGGCACGTCCAGCAACAAAGACAGCTATTGCTAAGGATACAGAGTGACGTGTTGTTCATACGTCATCTACATTATTGCAAATTTCATTTACTTAGCTGCCTATGTATGCCACACGCTATTCGTCAAAGGAAAAGTCGAGTGGAAAAGCGCCCTATTCCCTGCTATCAAGGGAAGAAGTTTGAGGATGTAATAGTGATTATAAACACAAAAAAGCAAAGAAACGAAGGGAGAAATTGCAACATCGCAAACTCGCCCTACACTCCCCTCACTTTCTGATCCTCCACACTACCAAATCCAGGACAAACTCTCGAAACTATACAAGCTTTTGATCACTTCTCATATACCTTTTTCAATTTCATTCATTATTTAAATATTACTTGTACAATTTATGTTGTACCAATCAATTGTTTTAGTAGCCTATTGTGTTAACTGAGTAGTGAAAATTATAGTAAAGTTGTAATTTTTCTCGCTATATACTGAAGAAATTTGCTGCTAAAAATAAATCAACCAGATATTTTTTAGATCAAAAATGTGTATAAAATATGTTCGAAAAGTAATCATGAAACACTAAAAGTGTTTGAGAATACTTAAAGAATCATCTTCAAAGGATCTGGCAAATTTGCCACACTATTTTGTACACATTATCTAATATCCATACTTCCTGAGTATAAAACTCAACAAAATTTCAGACATGATGTGTAAAAAGACAGTTGTTTTTTTTAAAGAAAAAAGTGTATTATCTTTTATTCAATGTTGAATTACACTACAGAGGGTAGGCTTTGTTTTTCCCAACAAGTGCAGTGCCCAAATTATTTACTATAATGAAGATCATGGTATGTTGTTTTGAAACTAAAGTATCGAAATTGTGTAATATTTAAAAGTTTAATAATGCTTATATTCATATATACGTATACGTCAGAAAGGTATGAGCCGCAGTACTTCATCACAAATACACCTTAGAATTGCTATAATTTGTTTTTGCACTATTTTAAAGACTTCCTAGCGCTCAAGTAAATGAGTTTGAAACTTTAAAAATACAGAATATTTTTTTCTTTTCTAGACTTTTAAAGACAAGTTTATAGACTCTTAGTTTTTAATTTTAGGTAAAAAAAACTTTTCATGGCAACCATGATAACTTTTCAAATCATGGTTATCACTTGCTTACTTGCTCTATCGTATAACCATTTTGAATGTGCACAATTTGTTGTTTAATGTGCATAATTAATCTCAAAGGTATCTGAGAAATTATGTTACAGTCCAAACTACCGTTATAAAGGAAGGCTTCACATTATTTTAACGATTTTGAGGTACGTGTGTATAATAGTGTCACAACGGAGGCCCACTCTTCACCTCACGTCTTAGTTACTTACATTTTCGTGTGTGCATGTAGTGAAATGTGTAAGTGTATCTGAAAGTATTATTTACAGATAATTTGAGACGAGAATAATCAATAAGAACAGTATTAGATAATGAAAGTCAACTAATGAAGACGTTTACGTCAGATATATTAATGACCTATACAACAATGTAACTTGAAGTAACAGCACGTCATCTAGTAATGAGAACTAAATGATTATTCAGACTGCAAATCTCAACAAGGACATTGAAAACGTTACTACTTCTGGCTCCAACGCGAAATCAAATACCTGAGAGACAATCCACAATTTTTCTTCTAACAACTCCAAATATAAAACACCAAAACATGTTTTGCTTCAAATACAGAAGTACTTACTACCCAGATCTATTACTACAGACATCATATATACGCGAAACGGCATCATAATCAAATCTACAGATGCCAACTTCGCCATACACTGTACAATAAGGCTTTTTCGGAATCATTGAACCGCATGCTAATATACAGATACTCTCTTCTCCAACAAAGTAGCAAGAACCTCCACCGAAACCTTCTCCGTTGTTGTCAGGAGTAATTCGAGGAGTACCACTGGACTACTCAGATAAAGAAGTAGTTAATAAACTTAAGGCGAGGGACATTCAATCACACGCTGCATTAAAATTATTGGGCAGAATGGACGCACATACATGATCAGAGTGTTGACATCTTCCAAAGATACAATTGATGATCTTCTGACTATTATTTATAGAAAAAGACATCGCATACTCCATCACCTCTATCAGTACGATGCGAAAAGTGCCAGGCTTACAATAACCCACCCAACTGATAAATGTCCAAATCTACAACTTGCGGCTACTGTTCTGAAACACACCTTCCCTAACTTACAGAAACTCCCAAAGTGCAAAACCTGCTCAGGAACACACACGACATATTCCTATAAATGCAAGAACACACAAGATCCTGAACCTAATCATCCAGAAATGACCGTACCTTTCACGACTGCAGATAAACCTACCGCAACTAACAACTTCTTACGAGAACCTCTAGAAGTCGAAGATTTGCTGAGATTTAACACAATAATATTAAGGAATACTCATTCTTTCTTATGCGACCATATCCTAAATCAAATCTCATAGGCAGCCAAACTACTTTTCGACGTACGGGTTCAAGGCACTTACTCTGGTCCACATGTCCATTTCAGCTTCAATTCTGTACAAACAACAGATTAATCATGGTCTTAAGAATTTGGATAATGACGTACACATTCTTGTTAATCAACATACGGTCTTTCATAACCGTAAGTTAACATTAGAACTACTATTACAAGAAGAACGCGTCAGCGCATTTGCGCTTAACGAAATTTTTCTCACGCCGAAAATAACTTTAAAATTCCCAGGATATCAACTTATTAGACACGACTTGCCCCGCAACATACTCAGAGCACACGGAGGAACAGCCATTGGAAGCTACAACAACATACCAATACGAGAACATCATCTTACACAGATATTACGGCAACAATTCCAGAACATAACATAGTGACTCTATCCTTTAAAACTAAAGTAATAACACTTTGCACAATGTACGTACGGCCTGGACATGTGATACCATACAGCTTCTTTCAATATATTGAAGACCATTTTCAGCATTATGTTATAATGGCTGACATCAATCATCACAGTAGACCACAAGCAGAAAAGCAACAATTTCAAGATTTTGTTTCCAATAGTATGTCTGCTCAACTTCATGATCTGCCTTTTGCCTCGCGACCAATCAGTAATATCTCGCCTGACATCGAAATTACTTCTACCAGCCTAAACGTTCACAATTTACACGTGTTAACTCCATTCGGAAGCGATCACTCACATATGCTCCTAGACATCACATCCCTAGTTACTAAATCTTCCCACCGACCACCAATTGAATATTATGACTATAGAAATACCAACTGGACTACATATATGTCAGTTTGCAGAAGCCACAGCAAATTTAACCCCACCAACTACTGAACAAGACTTATTAAATGTAACAGACAAAATAATTGAAATAATAATCTCAGCATCCTCAAAACACTCCACCCCGCAAACGCTATCCACATAAACCTCCTGTTCCTCCGCAGTATAAAAACACAACTTCCGTATCTAGATGAGCATTCCGGGAATACATATGCACGTGAAACCAGGCAACATTTAAATTACACAGAAGATGGAATTGTGTGGTCGCTAACTATTTAGACGCATATAAACGCCGCCGTTGGATTCAAACATGCAATCAGTTATCTACATTAGGACAGCCAACAAAATAATGGCATAAATTTCATCAACTGACCGAAAATGTAGTAAAACCACATATCCGCTGATCATCAATGACGCAGCATTACAAATAGACGAAGACGAAACTAACGCATTGTAACATATTTTTAAAAAACATTTTTACCCAACTTCCACATCATACAGTAACGCGTCACAATAGACAAATAGACCAAATCACCAACCCTGATCAAGACCATTTACGACCAAATACCGCCCATGAGCTTGAACCTGATACATTCTTAACTACCTCTGTCAGTATCACAACAAACGCCATAGAATCAGTTATTAAACACAGAAGAAACCCAGCTTATGGTTTCGATGGACTTACATATAAACTTGTAAAAGTTGCACTTCAAATATTCCTAGAACCTCTATGTGACGTTTTCAACTTCATTCTTCATACCGGCTACTATCCAATACAATGTAAGGTATCTAAAGTCATACTGTTTACGAAACCCAACAAATTACCACACGATGTCGCATCCTATCGTCTTATACAGTTAACGTCCTATTTAAACAAAATATTTAAAAAAATCCTCATTTCCCGACTTGATACAAATTTATCTTAACACAACCTATTTCCAACACATCAAGCCGGTTGCTGGCCATCTCTAAGCATCTCCGACCAACGCCTACGTTTCACAAATACAATTACAAACCATTACAATACTTCTCATCCATCCTGCCTGCTACTGTTCGACTTGGAAAAGGACTTCGATCGAGTTTGGCACGTCAGATTAATCTACAAATTACACAGATTCCATTTACCTATTAGCTATATCCGCCTTATATACTCCTTCATCTCAGGTCGCATTGCATATATAAATACCTTATTATTCCCTACATTTTTTAACACTGGTGTACTACAAGGATTCGTACTTTCTCTCCCATTGTATATTATGTACGTTGTCGACATGTCCCAATTACCAGAAAATATCAAACTATTTCAGTATTCAGATGACACGGCTCCTTTCTGAACGCATCTCCTTTCCGACGATTATACAGTATATTGAAACACTGGGCATTAAATATATCCCCGAAGGCATCGAATCCGGAAAAACCCACTCTATTAGACACAATTCAACTTGATAGCATACTTGACTCTATCCCTAAGTTCAGCTACACTCCTCTCCTACACTTAATGACCATGTTCTCCCACACTCTGAACCCTAACGACTTCGTTAGATTTGATTTCGAAGTACATCATATACAAAATTTCTCAAATATCTTTGCACTTGTAACCGTACTGTATCAAACACTGGCCCCAATTGTGCACATTGTTTATCAGCATCCATCAGATAGAAGAGACTTAACAAATTATTTAAAGGAATATAACCTTAATAAGTACAAAAACCTATAGACCTCTAAAATTCTTACTGCTATATTTTTATATAACCTCTTCACCTGAAGAAAGGCAACAACCTTTTGACCGGAAGACAACGAAAAGAAAAGAAAAAGAAAAAAACAATGAAGCCGGAACAAAATATACCTATTTAGTATTATTTTTAATTACCTTTTTTGCTTTTCAGGACTGCAGAGGTTCTTGGAGAGTAATTCTCTTTCGCTAGAGGTAACTCTCTCAATACGGAAGGAAGCCTCTCTCATGGATGTCCCTGGATACTAGAGGTTCGGGGGCAGACGTCGTGTCTTTCGTCGAAGACGACCTGGCTAGTACGGAGACCTATCTGAGGTGGAAGGTAGAAGGATTCCCGGTAAGTTTGATCTCTTTCGTGGGAGACAGTTTATCTGGTAGAGCAGTTCCTCCCTCACAGATAGAGTATCCAGGATCATAAGAGGTCAATCAGCTTATAGGATCTCTTTCATCGGAGATAACATACTTCGTACGGCGTTTACTCCTTGGGAAGTGGCTGTCCATGAATTTAGTATAGAGACGTTGAGGATCACGACCTCGATCAGAAACTAATATTTCATATATCATGAGAATCACCAGTTGCTGTCTACAGTTTGTTGCCTTGGATCGACTCGGGATCTATTTTAAGTGACGGGGGTAGTGGAGCGACCATCCACGTATCTGGATACAAGCTAGGTCCAGTAATAAACCGTCATAATGAAATGAAAGATATATTACGTTCTCTACAACTGAATAATTATTATTTATGACCTTTAATAAAAGCAAGAAACATTTTATAATATTACATCTTTTATTTTTTAATAAACTATTTAAAGCTATTCCTTCAGCTCATTTGAATTATTAAGATTTAATTAACCGAAAATTTTATAAAGAAGACTGAAATTAGGTTTATTATATCTACTAAATAATTTCTTCTACTATTTTATTCACTCCGCTCCAACGGACGGGCAAATCAGCTAGTAAAAGATAAGCATCATAAAATAATGTTCATTTCTTTGTAAGAAGGTTTTTTGACGGTGTTAACCTAATAAAGGTTTTATTGTATTTGTTTAAAGAAGTAATTCTTCGCATCAAATTAACCATACCTAATTTTTTTGATAACACATAAAAGGCTTATTCGACAATGTATACAGATATTGATCTTAATTAACTATATGCAAGTTATAGTTAAATGTTCTAAGATTGATTAGATATATTTGAGTTTTATTAACGTAAACGAAGAATGTATACGTTAATAGGATGAAGGAAACACACTGAAATAATAAGCGCATTATGAATATTAGAAATTTGTTATTTTCGCTTTCCATCTAGAATTTATAATAAAGACAGCAGTTGTCTCCAGTATTAACTTTTGCTGCGACCTTACAAAAACAATCTTACATGATGAGAGAAAGTTATCGGAGAAAATATCATTCTGATTAAGAAGAAGCTTTCAATTTCTTTTACGATTTTTTTTTTTTTTTTTTTTGTATAGAGGAATGAATAAAATGAGGTTAATTGAGCCTTATAACTACTCCTGTAGAGGATGACATTGTATTTACTTAAGCGATTTAATACAGGTTATACATTCGAACGTTATTTAATTGAATCGAGCAATATTGTTGACGTTTAGGTATCTGGCACAAGTCGGGATAGGATATAGAGAATAGGGTTTACAGATTGCTTGCTTGCGATTGAAACTTTTAAGTATTGCTACGTGGGTGGTGATATGTATTTTTGGAGAATCTTCAGTGCAAACATCAAATCCTCCTTGTTCATATTTTCAATATCTTTTGTGAACTTTACGCAATGTAAACATTATTATTATTATTATTATTATTATTATTATTATTATTATTATTATTATTATTATTAGTAGTAGTAGTAGTAGTAGTAGTAGTAGTAGTAGTAGTAGTAGTAGTAGTAGTAGTAGTA